>QKQZ01047674.1:0-14068 GCA_003595255.1 Solenopsis fugax
AGTAAGCGTTCGAAGTTTCATATGGGGTCTCTCTGACCCACTTACGTGTTTAAGGGTTAATACCGAGCGTATACAGCGCTTTAGGAGAGCGGGACGACCAATCAGAAACGAGTCGCTTATCGGTAACTGGTGGCGACAACTCGGATGACTCGCCTCTCCCTTTCATGTGCGCAAGGCCTGCGTGGCCCTTGCGATAGCTCGTGTGCGGCAGCGAAGTGTCACAAGGTGGCCCGGTGGGTGTATCGCACGTCTCCCGCTCCAGCAAGAAGCGCAAGATTTCCCGGGGGGGCAGACGGCGACGTCACCTGTCTCGGTTCGCGGAATAAAACGTTCAATCGGCCGTACCTTGCCCCCTTCTCCCCGCCGTCGGCCGCCGGCACGCTGTTTAAATAGACAGGTAATTAATGAGGCACGGCGCGAGCAGCTGCGGCGGCCCCGCTCCAGATGCAACCGTTCGAGATTCTACGTAATGTTTCAATTTGCTCTCTTTTATTCCACTCTATTATCGCTCGCGAGTGCGCGCGCGCGCACCACGCCACACCGCTCGCTCGCTCGCTCGCTCTCTCGCTTGCTTATCGCCTCGCGCCCCCGCGATTATCTATTTCCCCGAGGCATTCCCCTCGCCTTCGGCTTTTCCCGACCAGCTCCGCGCTGCTGGTAAATGACAGTTCGATTCGTTGGAGTGAGGGAGTTAGCGCTACGCCACCATAGATTCTGGACATTGATCCAGTCTCGAGTTCGCTATATAGCGAAATCTTATTTAATTTCGCATACGTCTCTCTCTCTCTCTTTCTTTCTTGTTCTCTCTCCTCAGTGTGCGGGAGTCTGTTGCCTCTCCTTCGGATTTATCGGCGCAGGCGAGAATCTTTGCATTTCTGTTATAGTCTTTCACAACTTTGACCTTAATATCATTTTAATGTAGTTAGATCGCAGTTAAGTACTTAAGATAAATTAAAATTCAATTTTATAAGACAGAATAATATTAATAATTATTCAATTTCTCTTAGAAAATAGAATAACATTAATGATCATTTGTTTGATTACTAAATAAATAATATAGAGTTGATTATGTGATTACTAAATCTTTGTATTTTTGTAAGGAAGATAGCAATGCTAAATTGATAGAAAATAGATGAGAGTAGCAATAGTTCTTCAAATTCTATGCATATTCGTATAAGTGATATTAGCTTTCATATCCTCGAAGATATATTGTAAATTTATATAATGTTTCTCATTACATATGCTATCACAGACAAAATGACGGACTCAAAATATTTTACTACGACGAAGAAAGGGGAGTTATTTGAGCTCAAGTCGGACCTGAACAATGAGAAGAAAGAAAAGAAGAAGGAAGCTGTAAAGAAGGTAAATAAAAAAATTGTTGCTATAGAGGAAATAATAACTTTGGTCTTGCTAGTAATAATTTAACATTTTATATATATATGTATATAATAAGCGCTTTCATGCAGAATAAAAGGTAATATATTTGGATTATTGAGGTAAGTTGTCTGAGATGAAGGGATTTGAATCTTAATTTTAATGGCTTCTTTCTTCAAAAAATGTTTCTTATATGTATGTTACTCTTCTTATCTTATCTAATTATGTTTGATAACTTCCTGATTAACACATCCTTGAATATGTTAAGGGAGTATTATAGACTAGATCACAAAAAAATGATGTATTTTTAAGAATGTTTTTAAAGAGAACTGCTGTACATATTTGTCTACCTAATTAAATAGTTTGTATGTTATCTAATTAAATAGTTTGTATTTATGAGTTTGTATGTTATGTAAATTTAAGAACGCATTTTTTAAGTTGGCAGATTTCTTACAAAAATACTGAAGCTTAAATTTACACAATATAATTAATAAACAAAATTAATAAACATTTAGCCAAAATTTCTAGATATTTACAAGTAAATATGTACAAGTAGATGTGTAGCACATAGAAAAATATATGCAGCAGTTTTCATTAAAAAGAATTCTCAAAAATAGGCCAACTTTTTCACGATGTAGACTAGAATATCTGCTTAATGTATCAAAAATATGTATATATCTTGTACATGGCGAAAAACATGTTTGTTGTATTTTAATTTTAAAATGAATTAAGAGAGCAATGTATCAGCATGTAGTCTAGCAAGTTGTACTTGTCTATGATTGCATTGACTGCTTCTTACGCTAGTGTACAACTAGTATGGAACAAAAATTACATGCGAATAATATACAATATACTGTAAATAATATACAATATAATGTAGCGATGTGTAGTAGCAGTTATGCAGACGTTAACTGTCTTCTTTTAGAAAATAATAACACAGGGAATGAGATTGATTGATTCTAACAATAAACGAAAATGGCTGATCTGTACTTATTAAGAATGTTACATTTACATTGTCTTATTTAACGTATTGTTGTTCTGTCTGTCCAGGTCATTGCTTCCATGACAGTAGGAAAAGATGTGTCCACACTGTTTCCCGACGTAGTGAACTGCATGCAGACCGACAATCTGGAACTGAAAAAGTTGGTGTACCTGTACCTGATGAACTACGCCAAGAGCCAACCGGACATGGCCATCATGGCAGTCAACACATTCGTCAAGGTAACGTAGCTTAGAAACTCGTCATTCAATTCGTCATCACGATTTTACTTATATATAACGCACCTTTACCCTCTACATATATTTCTTAATGACACTTGGATGATGTTCAGTGTCCTTATAACGTTTTTAACGAGAAGCAAACTAGATAATTATTGTATTGTTGATAACAACCTGATCAGATTGTAAATATAATCTCCCTTATTGGATATCATCCTCGTTGTGCTATACATTTTACAGCGTGCCTCGCATTTGTATTACAGACTGTGCTTTGCAAATTACAGTTTGCACAGAGCTGTCTGCGTTATGGGACGGAATGTAATTTTTTCGTTCATTACAACTGGAATTGCTTATTTTTCAAAGGGCACGGGTCTGGATTTTGGTTGTTCCAATACTTGCATTTTAATGTAAATTTAATCTAAACAAGCTGTTATTTTCATGGACGATGGATAATGTGATATAGCGGTAACGTCTTTTTCCATCTGTTTAATTACAGAAACCAAATTCCAGAATGTACTCCGTTAGGTATTATATTAATTATATTAATCTGTGTATATCCGTAATACATGATTAATTTATCGAAATTGAATAGAGTAATTTGAAATCTCGTTATTCCCCTCACTGCTAATGCACTGATACATACGTCTTATATTTTTCCCGGAACTGAGCATGTAACTTTTTTTCGAGAAGTCACGCAATTTTCAATTTATATACGAAACGCTTGAAGCAAATTGTACATTCTTCACAGCGCTGTTTGTTTACGATGTAAATATATTAAATCGGTTCTTACATCGCAATTTTGCCATACCGTCTTGGATCGAAGAATGATACATTCGAACGTTAATCTCTTGCTCATAAATTTCTAATGTGCAGCAGCATGAAAATTGTGATTCCTTAAATGTTTATTTTATACGTATTTATGCATTACCAATCGGTGCTTGTATAAAGATATTTATTAACTGCACGCAATTCGTATCATATTCAAAATTTTAATGTATTTAATGAATGTAATTTCATGTTACAAATAATATCTCATAACTCCATTAATATAAATATATTTGTAAATATACTTTTCTACATATTTATATGTTAGATAATACACATACCATTTAAGTATCTCTATTTGCATGGTGCTAATATTGATGTAACACAATTCTCAATCTTTATTTGTCAAAGTTATACCACAACGATTGTAATGAAAGAGAAAAAAGAACTAACGAAGAATGATATCTCGTGCTCTTTAAAAAATGATCAGTTCTTGAATTACACACTACTTTAAATGGCTGATAAGTATAGTATTTAACACTTATTAATAAACAAATGGTGACGGTGACCAATTTGACCTTTTTCGTTCTGACACGCAAAAGGAGCTAGCGACATCTCCGATGACAAAGGTACCAATGCTACTTTCTACTTTGTTAAAGTTCATGGGTTGAGATAGATAGCCACTACTGTGACTAGACTTGAATCCCTGGCTTGCCCGATTTTTGCGCAGGACTGCGAGGATCCAAATCCGCTGATTCGTGCATTGGCAGTTCGTACGATGGGCTGTATACGCGTCGACAAGATAACCGAGTATCTGTGTGAGCCGCTGCGCAAGTGCCTGAAGGACGAGGACCCATATGTGCGCAAGACCGCAGCCGTGTGCGTCGCCAAACTTTATGACATTAACGCGGCCTTAGTCGAGGACCAGGGATTTCTGGATCAGTTGAAGGACCTTCTGTCTGACAGCAATCCAATGGTATGTAAATTTTCCTCGCTCATATTAGAACTTAATAACTTGAGAGATATCATAAACGTTTTAAAATCTTAAACGTTACGATATTTAATAAAAAAAAAGATTATAACTTACCTAAAGATAACAACGCTGTAGATAATACGTGTCGAATGTTATTAGGTTGTCGCGAATGCGGTAGCTGCTCTGTCCGAGATCAACGAGGCCAGTCCGAGCGGTCAACCGTTGGTAGAAATGAACGCGCAAACCATAAACAAGTTATTGACGGCGCTTAATGAGTGTACAGAATGGGGCCAAGTCTTCATCCTAGATTCACTGGCGAATTATTCACCCAAAGACGATCGTGAGGCGCAAAGCATCTGTGAACGGATCACACCACGTCTGGCGCATGCTAACGCCGCAGTCGTGCTTTCCGCCATCAAAGTAAATGCGAATAAATGACGGGTCCAGGAAAACATGATTAGCCCTATCTTATACAATTTATTAAAAAATTTCTATATATATATATATATATTCTAAATTTCAATGTTACCATCAAAATCTAAGAACTCACAAGAATGGGATCGTCAATTTCTTCTCTTGGAGCCTTTAAATTTATTGTCAAGTCTTTGCGAGACAACGAGAGACAATTTTATATTAATCAGATTTATTTTGACATTTTAGGTATTAATGAAATTGATGGAGATGCTACAATCAGAGTCGGATTTTGTTGGCACACTTACAAAGAAATTGGCACCTCCTCTTGTCACATTATTGAGCTCTGAACCGGAAGTTCAATATGTCGCATTGAGAAACATCAATCTCATCGTGCAAAAGCGACCAGACATTTTGAAACACGAGATGAAAGTATTCTTCGTCAAGTACAACGACCCCATTTACGTGAAATTGGAGAAGTTGGACATTATGATTCGTTTAGCATCGCAAGCCAACATCGCGCAAGTCCTGTCGGAGCTAAAGGAATACGCCACTGAGGTTGATGTAGACTTTGTGAGGAAGGCTGTGCGGGCCATCGGTCGCTGCGCCATAAAAGTTGAGCCATCCGCGGAACGTTGCGTCTCCACGTTACTAGACCTAATACAAACCAAGGTAATTAAAGATATTACAAGGTATATCTTAAAATAGAATTTTAAAGTATATCCCTAACGTAATTTTATATTTCAAAATATTTTATATTGAAAAAAATTTAATATTCCAGAATTAATAATTTATATTTCTAATTCTTTTTAGGTAAATTACGTTGTTCAAGAAGCAATTGTGGTAATAAAAGACATCTTCCGCAAATATCCTAACAAATATGAAAGTATAATTTCGACTCTGTGCGAAAATCTGGATACGCTCGATGAGCCTGAAGCGCGTGCGTCCATGATATGGATTATCGGAGAATACGCGGAGCGCATCGATAATGCTGACGAATTGCTGGAGAGCTTCCTGGAAGGATTCCACGACGAGAATACGCAGGTGCAGCTGCAATTGCTCACCGCAATTGTCAAACTGTTCCTCAAGAGGCCCACAGACACACAGGAGTTGGTTCAGCAAGTGCTCAGCCTGGCCACGCAGGATTCTGACAATCCCGATCTACGAGACCGCGGATTCATTTATTGGCGACTGCTTAGCACTGATCCGGCAGCAGCTAAGGAGGTAGTGCTCGCGGAAAAGCCACTGATCTCCGAGGAAACGGATCTGCTGGAGCCGACCTTGTTGGACGAATTGATTTGTCATATCTCGAGCCTGGCTTCTGTTTATCACAAACCTCCCACGGCATTCGTAGAAGGCAGAGCAGCTGGCGCTAGGAAATCGTTGCCCGCTAGAAGCAACTCAAATGAGGATTCCAGCCGCACAACTGCACAACCTCATGCACAAGTCATACCCGCTCAGGATTCTCTGATCGGTGACCTTCTCAGCATGGACATTGGTGAGCAAATCCTCTAAATTAAAAGTAAATAAAAATTAAAAAATTAAAAAAAAAATAATAATATTAAAAAAGTTTAATGTGCAAATGTTTCAGTTTTAAAAAGTTGCAACTGTATCGTTCTTACTTAGTTTTATTTACTTATTTCCAGGTGGACCGACGATGGTCACACCAGCGCCCGCACCACAGTCCTCGGGATTAGGATTGGATCTTCTAGGCGGTGGCATCGACGGAATCCTGAACAACGACAACACCAATGCACCAGCCGTTTCCCAGACCACAACGGGTCTACTCGGTGATATATTTGGTTTTAGTCAAGGTCCCACATCTTACATAGCTCCCAAAGTTAATTGGCTACCTGCTGAAAAGGGCAAAGGCTTTGATATCTGGGGCACATTTTCGAGAAAGTAATTAATACAGGATGATATATGATATATTAATGAATAAAGAGAACATTCGATATACATTCCCTTAATTGTAAATAATGTACAAAATGTGTCATAGGAATGGGCAAATCAGTATGGACATGACCTTCACTAACAAGGCGATGCAACCCATGGGAGGATTCGCAATACAGCTCAACAAAAATAGCTTCGGATTATCGCCAGCATCTCCGTTACAAGTTCCAGCTCCCCTAAGTCCTGGATCGAGTATAGAAGCGAACGTTATACTGTCCACCGTGGGTGCAGTGCAACGTATGGAGCCTTTGAACAACCTTCAAGTTGCTATCAAAAACAACATCGATGTTTTCTACTTCGCATGTCTCGTACCTATGAACGTGTACTTTGCGGAAGATGGACAGTTAGACAAGAGAGTGTTTCTTTCCACCTGGAAAGATATACCTGCACAAAATGAGGTATCGTTCGTCTACTTTTCTTTCATATTTATCTCAAAAATGATCTAAATAAAGATGTTAAGACTCGTTAAAAGATCGATAAAAAAGTGTTCAAAAAACATCTTTTTGCAGGTACAATATACGTTAAACGGAGTAATGTTAACCGCGGATCAAGTAGTGCAAAAAATGCAACAGAATAACGTCTTCACAATTGCTAAGAGGAATGTGGAGGGGCAGGATATGCTTTATCAGTCTCTCAAACTGACGAACAATGTCTGGGTATTGAACGAGTTGAAAATCCAACCAGGCAATCCCGATGTCACGGTACGTTTGAAAAAAAAAAGTATCACTTTTACATAGACTATTAAAATAATGTAGGGTACAATTTTTTAGCAACCACTAATTACGAAGATAATTGTTTGAAAATATTGTTTATATATCTTAATTTTATTTGAAAAGTAAGTGTATACAATCATCAATCTTGCGTTTCTTGTAATCGGTCTCTTTTTTCGTTGCAGTTATCCCTGAAATCTCGGTCCGTAGAAGTCGCCCCTGGAGTATTTCAAGCGTACAATGCGATTTTACATTCTTAAGTTTTCCCTTTTTTTCGTTGATTAGGATATTGCTGTAAGATGCGAATTATAAAAGACGTAAATGCGAGCATGCGCAGCAGCTTATTTATAGAAGCTATCTATGTACATCCGCATGAGACTCGAGAGTATCTTGAAACACAGTACTACAGGAATCTCTGTTACAGATTGCCGAATTTATTATAAAAAAATGGGCGTGTGTGGAAATAAAGATTTATGATCACGTCTATATCTTTACCTTTGTATGCTTTTTTTGTACATTGTATGTAAGAGATAGTACATTTATCTATATATCTTAGATACACTTACATCAATCAAAACGCCATCTGAGATACAAAAATTATAATTTTTGATTTTATGAAAATGTTTGTGCCAAAAACTTCATAGATTATATTAGACGTTCAAGTACTTCATAAAAATTTGACTCCAAATATTTTTTTATTAATTATATTTAAAAATATATTAAATCCAGTTGGAAAAGATTTAAGTTTTAAAATTCTACATATACTAAATATGCATATAGATGTAAATTAAAAAAAACTCAGAAAAATTTTTATAATTTATATCTCTGTTTCAAATAAATTTATTAAAATATTTTGTTAATATTAAAAAAGTGAAATTATCCCAACTTTGGGTAATAAAAAATTCATTTTGTTTCTAAAAATAAATATACAGATCTTTCATATTTACTAATACTGTACATTGTACAGGTAGGTCATGTTTCACAGTAAAATAATGCTGTAATACATATTGTGATTGTATTTATTTATCGAATATAAAGAGAAGTCGAATACATATCATAAAATTAACACTGGACCTTTCTTCTAAAAGAACATCCCTCAGTTAATCGTGCTTTGCCGCCTGTTGGTGTACAAAGTATTGTGCGGCATCCATCGCATTCGACTGGCCTCTGGGCATGTGAGAAAATAGTTTTGATGGCATAGCAACCGGGACACTTGACGTCCATGAAGTAACTATTAGGCTTCTGTACGAGCCTTTTCAGTTTATGTTTCCTCTTCTCTTCAATAGGACTTGGATGGAGGAAATCTCGTGCCAGCGGCATTCTGTAAAACAAGTTTGGTCGTTAAAAACTCATGCTGAGAAGACTTACAAATTTTTTTTTCAAACAATACATTCTCTGAAGCCTCCTTCATATCGCCCACAATTTTACTAAAAATCTCTCTGAGATCTTGGCCAGAGAGAGAATTGACCAATCATATTAGTCAATTGGTCGAGTTATTTAAATGCAATTAATCAATTCTTTCACAGTCCAAGATCTTGCAGTGATTTCTAGCATCGTGGACACAAGTCTTAATTAAATTTCTTCCATTACAGCGAGCGAGGATATGTACACAACATTGTGCAATCTTGTGCAGTACCTGACATTGAGATCGCACAAAGAAGAAAAAGATTACGAATGACGCGGGCGCAATTTGTTGAATGCTTCCCTGACATACGGCAATCAAAAACGTTAATTAATAGTTATCGTGCAATATTCGCTTGATATGCAATGGGCGCTACTCCGACGGGCATGCTGAAACGTAGCAAGCATGCCGCTCACGATATGTGCACGAATAACCGGTTTTCGGATCGGCCGGGACACCCGTGTCGCGGAAAAATGGGATCCGCGTAACAGCGAACGAAACAGCACGAGTACTTACGTGATTTGCAGAGTATTTCGCCTTAAATTCAATAATTACAGTTGTAACCACGTGTTTACAGCACAACGTTACACACGGAAAGGATCATTATCCGTTTTGACGCGAAACATTAAAAACCCTAGAAGTCCATCAGCGCTGCCAATACACGAGACTACTCACTAGAAATTGAGGATTGTGAACAAAAATTTTAATATATAACAAATATTAAAAAATATATATTAAATATTAACATATTTAATGTATATATTTTATATTTATTATATATATCTTTAATACATAAAAATATAACTTATCACTATCTGAAAAATGTCAGGGTTTATTTGGTTAATTGGACAAAATAAAATTGGATTAATTTGTGAACACTTCCAGCGCGATGAGAAGCCAAACACGTGTGACGTATTTCAACGTATCTTACATCAATTTAATCCTTGATATTGATGTTATGTCCAGTTATGTCTGTAGGAGGTAAAGTGTATATTTGAAAAAAATAATTTTTAATTAAATAAAGGCATACTGTATCTTATGCCGAGATGTCGAAGCAGAAAAAAGTACTCATGGTTTGTTTAGGTATTATAAAAATATCAATTATATAGTTAAATTTTTTTATAAATATATGTGAAACAAAAAAAATTGTTTTACATGTGTGTCGTTAATCAGTTCTATATCTCGCGTTACAGGCAACATTTGTCGTTCGCCAATAGCAGAGGCTGTATTTCAAAATGAAGTGAACAAGAGAGGTTTGCAGAATCAATGGATGGTAGAAAGTGCTGGCATTATAGGATATCATGCAGGTAAAAAACCAGACCATAGGGCGCAAGATACGTTAAAGAAAAATGGGATCACTGATTATTCCCACAGAGCACGCCAAGTAAGATTTTGTAATTTTCGAGAATAAAATTTTTATTAATCTCTGATGATAGCAATTTGGCTTTTCTATATTTAATAGTTTTATGATCAAATTTTCTTTTTGCGAAAGAAGAAAATGGGATGAATTTTACTGCAATTGAATGATTTGAAGCTAATATTTATTTAGAATCATTGAAACTGTATTACTGCAAATTATTTATCCAATTTTTAAGAGTATTTTTACTTATACATAGATTGTGGAAACAGACTTCAATGAATTTGATTGGATATTTGGTATGGATCATGAGAACATTAATGATTTGAATACTCAGAAACCAGAGAATTGCCAAGCAAAAGTGGAGCTTTTAGGAAGTTATGATCCAAGTGGGAAAAACATAATACGTGATCCATATTATGTATGTCATCTATTCTATCATTATAGAATTAAAAAAAAACAAAATGGAGATATATGTTTGTAAATTGTTTTTATGATCTTTTTGCAGGACAGCAATAGTGTAGGATTTCAAAAAGTCTATGATCAATGCTTAGCAAGTGTAACAGCATTTTTGAATAAATATTCAAGTTAATGCAAGGACTGCTCTAATACATCAATTTACCTGGATTTTTAGAAGAATATGTTTTAGATTAATATATGTGAAATTTTATAATATTGAATTTATTATAAAATATTGAATATTTCCTGTAATAGTATTAACAAGTATTTATTTTTCTGTATTAAGTAAGGAAATATTCAAAGAAACTTAATACAAAAAAATAAATACTTATTAATACTATTACAGGATAATTTGTATCTATTAAGGTAATTATATAAAAAAGAGAAATTGTTTAACACAAGATTACTATAATGTATTTTATCAAAAGGTTACATACAATGTACATACAATAAATTATAGTAATTGTTAATAACAATACTGTAATTGTTATACACATTTTTTTTTCAGAGCGCCACAATGTTTTCTTTTTGATTCCAAAGTCTAAAACAGCTAATTCAAAATTTATTTTGAACAGATGCGAACCCAAACTACACAAGACTGGAAGTTCTCAGAATGTCTTTCGGATTGTGAGTTTCCTGGAATTATGTGTTCCATGAAAATCAAGCAATGTTTAGCATATATATATTTTTCTGTCACATTAAATTTCACATTTCTGATCTAAGATCACAGCCATACCATTAAAAACGTCATAATTCAGATTTTTATGAAAATTTGACATTGACTGTGTTCAAGAAAAAATCTGTTATATTGGGTTCGCCATTTTGAATTCCTCAGTTTTGTTTTTACTTTAAAGTCAACTATAGCTATATAGCTGTATATATTACTACGTTTACACGGCCCGACTTACGCCGAAGTTATAACATCGATGTTATAAAACTAGCCAATCACGAGTATTCTTCAGAAGAATGGAAAGACTGTGATTAGCTAGTATCATAACATCGATGTTGTAACTTCGGCGTAAGTCGGGCCGTGTAAACGTAGTATATAGTATATATAGCTATTATAGCTATATAGTATACATATATAGCATTATTAAAGTATTTGAGTAAATTTTCATGAAATTGATTCCATAATGGATAATTTCCGAAAAAAAAGACGGTGATTACTGTCAGTACTTGTTTTGTGCTTCTTCCATTCCATTGCAGCCACAATGGATTCGCCAATTTGAATTTTGTAATTCTGAGGTCAGATTCGGATTCGATGATTCAAAAAATTCCTATAATACTAGATTTTCCAGAACTAACTTCTTTAGCAATTTCTCATCCTCAAATGGTTAAGTGTATTACATATTCTCATCGCATGTATGGTTACGTAACATACTGACCGATTAGCAACAAATCAATTACTACGTTTACACGGCCCGACTTACGCCGAAGTTACAACATCGATATTATGATACTAGCTAATCACAGTCTTTCCATTCTTCTGAAGAATACTCGTGATTGGCTAGTTTTATAACATCGATGTTATAACTTCGGCGTAAGTCGGGCCGTGTAAACGTAGTACATATGATGCGAAAAAGGAGTGTCCTCATGGTTTGCTTAGGTACTGTAATTTTTAATTATTTATAATTGTACTTATTTTTAATTATAAACTGAATTCATTGAATTGTCGCTTTTCTTTAAGTATAGGATGTAAAATTTATAAGTATTATAAATATTCTAATAGCTTTCTTCTTTTATGGAATATGATTGAAGTGAGAATTGTAATTGTAACACGCATGTAACAAAATAATCTCTTTAGTGAGTTAGAAACTCTAAATTTCCTAAAGTGTTTTCATACGGTTACAGCTTTCTATTTTTAAGTTATATAATTAAACATATGTATATGACTTAAACTAACTTGCCAAACTAACTTGCCAAAATTGCTAAGTGAATATAACAGTTTTATCTTTTCTTATAATACTTCATCAGTTTAAACACTCTTTAATTAATAAATAATTTAAATGTAAGAGTAACAATATAAAACATTGTTAAGTTATTAAACATGTAACTCGTTTGTTATACGTTATTAAATATTTTTACATGTTAGAGAAAAGTCTGAAAGTGCCACTGAAACGCGTTTAGATTTAAACTTATCTTACTTATATCATTAAATGTCTACATAAAAATTATTAGAAAAACTACAACGAAACATATTTACGTACATTATTTATTTTGCATTAAATATTTTTAATGCTTATTTTGTATTAAATATATTGAAAGAAATTCTGCAATATTAAATATTACATTGTCATAAAAATTTGTGAAATTTTGGAGTCCATTTCAAATTTTGAACAATACTTCAACAATGAAATTGGAATCTCAATATTTCATTTTAAATTAATGTCTTGACTGATTTTTTTTCGAGTAGGGAACAGCTGCCGTTCTCCTATGGCAGAAGCGGTGTTTCAGGATCAAGTGCGAAAGATGAGTTTGACCGATTTCTGGGAGGTCGAAAGCGCCGCTATTATGGAATATCATGTAGGCAATGATCCTGAACCCAGAGCGATAGCCACTCTTCAAAAAGCTGGAATTATAGATTATTCTCACATTGCGAGACAAGTGAGAATTACAATCCTCAACTTTTCTGTGTTTATCTATCTAGTTTTACACATGATTATTGAATAAAAATATTTTCCACGACGATATAAATACAGACTTGACACGTGGAATTATCAAGAGTATAATTTTATAATAGATCACGACAAACGATTTCTACAAATTCGATTGGATATTCGGAATGGACGAATATATTATCCACATACTCTACCAGATGCGACCGGAGGATAGCCAAGCGAAGATAGAATTACTTGGGAAGTACGATCCAGCTGGAATAGTAGTTATCAGAGATCCTCTCTTTGTATGTATCGCGTGAAATGCTCCTGCAAAAAGTGCATGCTCCTTCATGTTTAACGAGAGGCAAACTATATATTTTTCTAAAGTTAATCAGTGTAATCAATCATTTTTGTGTATCAATAGGATACTGGTAGTGCTGGATTTGAGAAAGCATTTCAGCAAGCTCAGAGAAGCGTATGCGCATTTTTGGAAATTAATAAGGTATTTCTCATTTCATCTTCTATTATTTATAATATTTATAATTCTAAAAGAGATATACCATCGAATTTTATAAATTTTGATATTTTTGTCTCTTTATTTCTACTAAATTTTAGTGATTTACTTTAAAATTTTTTTCTGTATCTTATTAATATTATAAATGTTCATAATTAAATAAAATATGCTTTCTTTACAGGATAATATATTCAAAAAATCATAAAAAAGTTTTATTTTATAAATATGAAAAATAAAGAATTATAATTTATTTAATTTATTCGGTAGCTTGTCTATCGCAGAGTATTTATAAACATAAATTATTTTATAATAAATTAATAAATGTGAAATAA
>QKQZ01047676.1:0-11240 GCA_003595255.1 Solenopsis fugax
AATTTAATAGAAAGTTACTAGTTAATACGTGTATTAAGTGCTCGGTGTAAACTAGGCCATTGGGTGCGTGTTCAGCGGACTCAACACATGAGTGACCGCACCCTGTTATTGGTATATTCTTCTAGATCTAAATGTCTGATTGGATGATCTAAAAGAATAGATCAACATATTGAATCTGCTGAACGCAACCAATGCTGACATCAGTTATCAATTCATTACAATCAGTTATGTCACCGACAAAGTGGTACGGGCAGCTGATTGATTCGTCTTTATTTGTCGTGTAAAAATTATAACTTTGTAAAATGTATTTAGTCGGATTGACTGGTGGCATCGCCACTGGAAAAAGTACGGTTGCTGCTGTTTTTCGAGAGCATGGCATCCCCGTTATAGATGCCGATGTAATTGCCCGAAAAGGTTAGTATGTTTGCACTTTACCTTGCCGACATCACCGACAAATATATTCTCAAACTTTAAGTGACATTATATATATATTTTTTTTGTTATTTTTCTCCACTAAACAACGTATGCATTATTATATTTTCTTATAATAGTTTTTCCTTTATCCATGTAAAATCCATTCGATACTGTAAGAATTGTAGTTTCACGATAATGGATAAAAGCAAATGTCAAGTCACTGTACAACAATGCATTCGCGAAATTGATATTTTGATGAGAGAGATAAACGGGTAAAGCATTTTCTAAAAACTTGAAGTATTTTGTTATAGTAAATCGTTTATGGAGGCTTTAATATTTTTTCATGCACAAAAAACTAAGAAACTTGATGGAAAAACCTGATTTTTGTGTTTCCAGTTGTTGAGCCAGGAAAACCGGCATGGTATAAGATACAAAAAGAATTTGGTCCAGATGTGTTTTTGGACACCGAGTACTTGGACAGAGCAAAACTTGGTGATTTAATATTCAACAATGTCGAAAAGAGGAAGAAACTTAATGCCATTACACATCCTGATATATATAAAGAGATATACTGGCAGACTATCAAATACTTTTTACAAGGTCATCCATTCATAGTCGTGGATCTGCCGTTGCTTTTTGAGACAGGACACATGTTGAATTACTTGCACAAGATTATAGTTGTAACATGGTATGGATTTCAATTAAGATGATCACCAATGATGCGTCAATAAAGAAGGAACGCTAATCTGATAAAAATCCACATGATTTTAAAATTTAGATAACTTGTATAGTAATTAATTTTATTTTATTATTATTATGATGTTCCGTAGACCAAATTACAGTGCAATATATTTGATTTTTATATAAAATTGTTCTTTTATCATTTATATTTGATTAGCCATTCAAGTGAAAAAGATACATAAGCTTATTTATGAGATACATTTGGGATGGTCCATATGAAAGTCATACAGATTTATTTGCATGATAATCTAGATTGTCTAATGTCGATGGTCTTTAATAGTATTTTATTAATGATGTGATGGTTTAATAAATTGTATTATTTTCTGAATTGGGAGAGTCTAAGAAAGAAGTTTTAGCTTTTTTAAATATCTATACATTATTCTTTGTGATTTATCATTTCCAGTGAAGAGGATCTTCAGCTACAACGATTAATGGAACGCACTGGATTTACAGAAGCTAAAGCAAAATTAAGAATAGCTGCGCAAATGTCCTTGGAAAAAAAAGCAGAGATGGCAAATTTTGTAATTGAGAATTCATGCAACGAAAGGGATACTAGGGAACAGACCATAAAAGTGATTAATGTGTTACGGTCCTCTAAACATCACTGGAAATTGCGCCTTTTAGTCGGATTTTGTTGTACTGTACTGTTAGCTGGTGCGTACTGGTTAAGAAACAGAAGCTCCAGATCTCTATCCACTGCAACATGAAATTTTTTTTCTACTAAAATTATTCAGTTTAAAAACAAATAAATGTTCTCTGTAAGCCGTAGTTGCATAATAAATGCAAGTGTGAATTCCATTAACTTTTATGCGCAGCCACAGTATTCGCAAAATTGAAATTTTCATACAGTACAAAGAAAACAGTTGAAATTAAGTTACCTAATATAATGTGTACATTTACAGATAATTTTAATTACTTTTACAATGCAACAACGAATCGTTGCGTTTTGCAATAAATTTAATTCTTTTACTCAGATTGTTGTGCAAGTATACTATAAGTTATATAATTTGTAGCTATGTTCCATTATAAGTAATTATTCTTTTATAAAACGTTTTAATTGCAATATATTATAATTAATGATAGGGCAAAGGGGTATGGATAGAAGTTTATCTACGTATGTATGTGGGAGGAGCGCATGCATGCATGTATGTATGCTATGTATATACATTTTATGTAATAAAAGCCATTTTAGAAGACATAAATCAACTATCTTACTTGATAATAGCATGTGATTGAATAAGAGACGAGGAAGAGACAAGACGAGAGTTGCTCGTGAACTCATAATCTTATACAACTAGACGCACATACTCTCAATTAGCTAGTTTTAGGTTTTAGTACAATTGTCACATCGAACTTTAATAACTATATAAGTCACAATTTTTTTTTCTATCATTCTATATTGAAAATGATGTCATGAATGAGTCGTGTAACTAATTAACAATGCATTTATCAAACTAGATGGAAAGTTGTACGATAACTGTAAATAAAAAATGAGCAATATATTACTGCTATCACAGACTTTTCTAGGATAACATCTTTTTACATTTTTTTATTTAATCGATAATGAAAATCTGAAATTCGCACACTTTGTTGTTCACAGTTTCGCATTCGCAAATATTTAAAGATAAAAACTCACAATTGTCTTTTCTTCTTTTTTAATAAAGTGCTTTTAAACATAAATTTATACGTAAAAGATTATACATTTGTATGCATATATAAAATACGCGAGTACATAGTGCTCAATTTCTCTTACATCGCTAATTATATCGCAAAATATATACAAGTATCGAGTCGAGATTAATAACATGTTTCAAAAACAGACGTATATCCATTTGGTGTAGAGCACATTTCTTACACTGTAAAATTTCCTGTATACTGTATATAATTTATACACTTGTATATGAATAAATGTAAATTTATAATTACTTTATTATTCTAACAAAGTTGCTGGTTTAAGTAAATTGTAGAAACTGGTATAATGCATATCCATAAGTACTTAATTAAAATATTTAATGCGATTAATGTGTGTTTGTGTGTAACCAAAAATTTGCTTGCTAAAAGTACAAAATTCCTCTCGGGTAAATAAAGGGGTAATGAAATACATTATGTACAATATTCCATATGTGGAATAGTAAGATTCTGCGAATCTGGATCAATAAAGCGCGATGCGAACCTTCTTTATCTTTTTTTTTAATGTACTACATTAATTTTTTTTCTAATCTTTGTACTTATGTTAATGTACTTATCTAAAAGAGATATCTCTTATTTATATTCCCTTACTTTACAATTTCTTCGACGGTGCTCTTATTTGCTATCATTATTCTCCAATTTAGCTCTATACTAAGATTATATGATGCTACGCATGTAATGCAGTAGAAAAAAAAAGAAAAAAATGAAGGAACATGTATAATGTCATGACGTAACTAACGTATGTTTCGTAATTATAGATTGTCATTCCTGTTATTCTACAATTATACACACTTTGAACATATATAGCTGTCAACATTATCGACAATTGTTATTGCATAGTCGTATATTATCGTCTATTCTTAACGCGCTAGTCACAGAGAAAAAGTAAAGAAATTAAATTTTATATATTCGGATATAATAATTACAAAAAAATGAAGGTAGAAACGATATTTTAATTAAAAAAATCGTTTAAACACTCGTTATCTTTATGGTTTACCAATCTTTGCACAAATGATAAGAATATGAAAAGATTTGGAAAGACAGATGATTATTACATTAATATAAATGTATCTATTTAGTACGGTGATACACTACATCCCACAGCCGCTGGTTTCTATCTTCCATGTTTACTTTCAACTTTCAAGTGTACTTGTAGGGAAAGTACAATTTTAATAGATTAAGATTAATCATGATCCACATCACTTGATTCGCCTACATAGCCGAGTAGGTGATACATCGTATATATGTGTGTACATATATTGTATCCTGTCGGATACAAAGTGTTGTTCCTATTCTCACGACACAACCTATTGCAAGACAGGCCTAAGTTCCTGCGTCATAATAGGATAGGAAACGAGAGGAGCGGTCGCGCCGGATATCGACAAGGGTAAACTAGCGGGCTGCTGCGTGTTCGGTGGTTGCTGATTAGTCGCCTGAGGAGGCCCGGAGCCGCTCATCGAGATAGTTTGTTGAGCCATAGTGACGATTGGCGGTGGTATCGAAACTGGTGCCATAGAGACCGCTGCGATAGAGACGGGTGCTACAGTCGCGATACTCACAGGAACAGTGGCCACGCTGGCGGTGACTGTTCGAAGAGTGCCCGCTGCCACGGCCGCATTGACCATTTGTTGAGGTGTTGGAGCTTGCGACGGCGGAACCGTGTTCGTAATTGTGACTGCCGGGACCGTTACAGCCGTCACGTTTGCAGTTCGCTTGCCCGACATCCTCAACTGGGCGTTTTGATCCAACAGAAACTCGTTCGTCGCCGTCAAGTCGCTAACCTGCGGATCAAGCAAAAAAGAAAAGCGTACACACAAATATTTCAGATGAATGCGTTTCTTTCTTTCGCCGAGACGACATACCTGCTTCTTTAACTCTTCTATCTTCTTTCTCAACAGTACATTCTCATCCTCAAGCACGATGGCTCGTGCTTCGTTCCGCGCTATCATTGGATGGTAATAGTAGCCCGGCGTGACTGTCGGTTGGGTCGCGTGCTGCTGGCCCACGATTGGAGAGGCTTCAAAGTGTACGACCGTTTCACCCGATACTAATCGCCTCTTCGGCTCCGGCGGTCCGATGTAATCGGTTGGATGCGATGATGTGTTATAACCGCCGTTATTAGTGACCAAATTGTTATGATGATCCTGCATTTGCCAGTGAAAGCTGCAATCACGAAACAAGGAGAAAAATAAATTATTACAGAATTTTACGCAAAAAATATTATTAAAAGTTTTTATGGAAGGTGTAAGAAAAAAAATTCATGGAGTCTGGGAATTACGACTGGCTTACTTCCTGTCCTCTTCGTATCTGCGTCCATCGCTACCGGTACCGCCGCTGCCGTTGCTGGTACCGTTGAAATTGTGCTGCGGTCTGGATGGATTATGATGCGAGGGCGACATCAGATTGTGTTGCGGTTCCTCTTTCTTCAAATGCCTGAACTTGCAGTTCACCCTTTGACAGCTGCCCTTCATAAAGTCCTTGCACAACGGATGATCCGGCTTGTCGTTGTTGCAGATCTTGGATCGATTGAGAACGTGAGGTGGCAACTCGCCGGTCGCGCGGAAACGCTTCTCCTCGCTCTCCGTACAATGGAGGAACTTGCAACCCGGCCAATTGCACTTGCCGTTTTGGAAATCGTGGCAAAAGGTATATTCCTCCACAGGATCGTCCTCCGAGCGCTCGTGAAGATATTTGCAGCGCTTCCCCCGGTGGCAGACATTTCTCAGAAAATCTCGACAGATCCGACTCGTAGGGTCGGCGGGGTCAACCGCGTTCGCGTTTAATCCGCCCGCCATCCCGACCGCCTGTTGATGATGACCCGTCGACGTTCCTGCCGTTCCACTGCTTTCCAACTTTACCTTCAGTTTTTTCATCGGTGGCACATAGCGATTGCACGTCGGCGTCGCGTCGCGTCGCGTCGTGCCTTATCGTTATGCCCCCTCGACCCTCGATCGATCGATGAACCGGCTAAGCGCGGCTAATACGTACCTGAATAAAGAAAAAGAGACAACGATGGGTTAAGAGTGTTGCAACAACGATATTATTAGTGCTGGAGATGAAAACTGTTGTGCCGTTTGTCAACGTGTGTCGCACCGCATCTACTTGTATTAAATATTTGCGATAAGCTGATTGATTTATATTTAAAACTCACATACATATTTTACTTCTTTTTCTTTTTAATCTTTACAGATAAAATTTTGACGGATGTGGAAGTGCATTGAGAGAGACCTATCAATATTATTTAATTAAGTTAGTTTTTATTTCCCCTTTTTGTATAATGACTATTACATCGGTAGTAAGATTATATCAACATTACTATGTACAGCATTTTTATTTTTATCATATGTATTTTGATAATTTGATATATACGCTTGATCTGCCGAGAATGATCGAGCTTGCTTAAACGAGCGAGCGACCAACTAGCGGCGTATTTTTTTTTTTGTTTTTGTTTGAAAATGTCACGTAAACCTTTGCTCGCCGCACACACAATGATCCGTTATCTAATGCGGTAGAAGTAGACATGGCACTCTCTAAACTAAACTAACGAATTAAGAAAATACTGTCAATTTCCCGTTACGGTTTCGTATCAAAAGAATTAATATAGAAAACTACGATTATATTGAATCTTTTCACTTTAAGACGTTATTAGACGATATCAAGGCCATTCCAAGGTAGGATCAATAGAACGGTACTGAATGTGCTAAAAAATTCGCTTTCGACAAGTACAACATACATATGTATCCAGCGCGCGCGCGCTTATTATTTCATTAGGTCGCTTCAACAGATATGCTCTTGTATATTGTCACGCCACCTAATATATATGTATACATATGTACGAAGGAAGAAAAATTAAAGTATCATTGTGCAATCAAGTTGGAGGGCCCAAGATTCGCTGCGAGACTACGATGCGACTTCCGTGATCAAATTTCACGCTCGAGAAATGAACTTGTGATCAGAAGAGAGACGTAAGAGAGAATGTAACATATATAATATACTCATACTAATGTATATGTAAATATGATAATTGATCATATATATCTCTCTCTCTCTCTCTCTCTCTAACTCTCACTCTCACTCTCGCTCTCGCTCTCCTGCAATGATCGTTCCCAACTCTTTGAGTCGCCTTTAACTAAAGAGCTTGAAAAAAAAGCGTATTATTTAACTCGAAGAGTATATATCGTTTTCGCGCGCAGAGAATATATTCGCTTTCTACAATTATCTATATACAAATGTACGAGGAAAGTTTTCAACGATCGAAAACAAGAGTGTGTGTGCATGTGTACGTAGTGTGTCTTTTTTTTTCTTTTAAGATGCATGGGAGAGTATTCTCGTAAATTCTATTCGCAGTATAAAGGATACATACTTTAATTTTTAGAATATGCTATAGAAAAAAACATATCGCTTAAACGAACAAACATGCAACAAAATACATAATATATTTATAAAATTGAGCCATATTATGAGATATGATACTCAGTAGCTTGGCAGCATGTTGAACATTTTGCGTGGTATCGTGCCTACATTTCCTCCAGCTACTTTTACTCCTCCCCTCCCCCCAGAGAGCGTAAGGTCGAGCTTCCGTGTTCGAGATACACACACACACACACACACACNNACACACACACACACACACACACACACACACGCGCGCGCGCGCGCGCGCGCGCGCATGCACACACAATAATACATATTATATATATATATATAATTTTTGTCCCGTCTTTGATGTTGTTCCTCCTTGGTAAGGCGTATTAACACGACAACACGACACTTTCTTGGTTAACATCGCACTTTGTAACGTGAGACTCTATCTTTTATAGCCCCGAGACTCGATTCGAAAACTTAAACAAATATATATGTTTGTGTGTATGCAGATGTGTATGTGTGTGTGTGTGTGTGTGTGTGTATATTTACAATTTCTAACGATTGTTTATACAAAAAACATTAAATTGTGCTCGATGTGTAGTCTTGAAACCACAAAACGGGTAAGGTTAACGAAATTTACAGTCAATTACAGTATACGAAGTATTATAAAAAAACGAAAACAAATTGAAAAGAATAAAACATTCGTCGAAGCGTTATATATACAAGAAATGTTAGAGGCGGTAAGAGAGAAAGAGGCGCGATTAGAATATTTTCTCCAATAGCATCCACACGAGCATAATTGCGATAGGTGCGACGTAATGTATCGGTACGGCGTAAGTCGCGCTCAATAGATCGCCGCACTGAGACTTGAGGGACATGTATTTCTTGGACAGTTCCGCTTTCTCCTCGACGAACGCGTTGTACTTTTCTTTCACTATAACCAGCTCCTCGTTGACCTCCTGCATTCGCTGCGCCTCGTTCTTCGCGCGGTAGTATAGCTCCTTCAGCCTATCGATGACGATCTCGTTTGGCTCATGAATCAACCAGTCCTTCAATTCCTCCAGCTCCCTTTGCACCAACTGCCGCGCTTCCATGCTATCCTCGCCTCTCAACGAATCCAGAGAACCGATAAACGTCTGCAGGATGTAATCTCGGGAGTGGAAAACTTGTTGCATCGTATCGTTCTTTGTGACGGGTTTTAAAGTTTTAACATAATCTCCTTCTGTGCGTTCTTCGCATTCCGGCACGATATTATTATCTGCAGGTTGCTGATCTGTCTTGTCGCGCTTGCCTATTGCAGAGGCGACGATACAACTGTCTAACGCATCCTCGGAGTTCACGCAGGCACCTTCATCCGTCGAAATCTCCGTGACTTTATCATCTTTGGCAATTTGTTTTATCGACTCGGAATACATCTCCGATGGTTGATATTTGGCATTTATGTATTGTTTATGTATAACCGCCAGCCTGTTGTACACGGATGTTTGCTTGGACATTTGTTCCACCGTATCCACCAGTTCCTCCTCCTTCTCTTCCTCCTCCTCCTCCTCTTTCTCCTCCTTCTTATTCTCTATAACACTCTTCTCGCTTGTGTCATCATTCATAATACTGCACGTGTCGTCAGTCGCTTCGGAGTTGGTGTCAGAGTCTCCGTTGATATCGCTGTTGTCCAAATTGGCCAAGCTTCCATTGACTAACGTTCGCCTGGACGATAACGGTGGGGGCAGGATATATTCCGCGAGACTATCGTCGGCTGTCAACTGCGAGTCGGCAATTTGGTCTTTGGTGAAGGAATCGGATTTCAGCTCTTTCGAATCATCCACATCCGACGTTTTAAATTGATTATATATTGATTCCTGCTCGGTCTTGGTAATATAAAAATTAATCTCGCTATCCACCTCCATATTGATACGAATAGAATTCAATTTGTAAAGAATAGCGTTAATAGCCTCTATGGGATCCTCCTCGCCTTTGGAATCAAAATTCTCGCCGATTTTCAAATTCATATCTTGCAGAGTCTGCGCGTAATTTCTCAAGGCTGTGATTTGCTTATAAATATTGACGGAATCTAATCGGGTATCGTGCAACCTCTCCCGCAAATTCTTCTCAATTTTTGACTGATCTTCGAGTCGTTTGGCGAGGTCCCGTTTATCTTGTTCCGCGGTGAGCAGCAGGTCCTTGATCTTCTCCTCGCTCTCCATGAGCTTGTTGGTGGTCTCGTGGAGCTTCTTTTGCGCTTCGGCGTATTTCGCGCTGAGTTCCTGAAGCTCCGTTTGGGTGTACTTGGCTACGTTATGCAAACTCTGACATTCCTCCTCCGTTTCGTTCAGACGTCCCTCCAATTGCACCAGTCTCTGAGTGACCTCCAGTTTCTCCTGCAAGACCTTCTGTAACGCCTCCTTGGCGGCGTTCTGATACTGCGCCTTCTCATCCTGAAGCTTCGCAAGCTCGTTTCGGATCTTGTCCTCGGAATAGTTTTTCGAGTAGACCGTCAATTGACTCTCGACGGTCATGACCCACGACAATAAACGATCCTCCGTGATCAAGGCCTTCCACGATTGGTTGGCGGCTTTCCGAGTGTTCTCCACCAATTGCTGCAAATAGCCCAGTTTCGAATACAGAGCTTTCTCTCGTCTCGATGCCTCCTGCATTATCTGATTAAGCTTGTAAAGATCCTCGAGGGACACGTTCCCGGCGGGTGAACTAACAGAGGTGCTGAGACTGGCTTTCGCTTCCTTCCCATCTGGCAGATAAAGCTTCAGGGTCGCCACTATACACCCATGAGTGACCTTCTTCGTATTCTCCACTACGTCCACGCCAAATTGCACTATGTCCCCGGAGCACACTTCCTTGGGCGTTGACTCCAACCCGGAAGCGCTCAGTCTCTGATTGTTGACGAACGTACCGTTACTGCTACACGTGTCCTGCAGGTAAAACTTACCGGACGAGTACCATAGGAGCGCGTGATTCCTAGACAATACTTTGCAATCGAAAATTGCGTTATTCGGCGCGGCTCTCGCCCTCGCGACCGAACGACCGATCTTGACCGGTTGCTCCAACGTCAGCGTGCGCTCCTGGAAGGGATGGGAATTGTCCCGGCAGATCAGGACGCCTTTCGCCGTCATTTTATTGCTACTACTACTACTGTTGTTGTTATTGTTGTTGTTGCTGCTGCTGTTACTGCTGCTGCTGCTGCTATTATTGTTGTTGTTCTGCGTATTGTTCTGATTCAGGTTGGAGTTGTTCTGCCCAGCGGGCGAACTGGCATTTTGTACCCAACCACCGTTACTAGCTACAACCATAGCCGAGATGGATGATGATAATAATCAGAGTGCAAAATCGACGAATGTAAATAGTATCGTCCCAATCCCGTTACTGGGAGGTAACGAAAAAAAAACTGTCAGCTTCGAGATATATTGCGGCGGCGGCGGTGGCGGCGACACCGTGACCGTGGCAGCTGGATCTAAACGCGGAGCGAGATGTATTCGCTTCGCTTCACGTCAAACGTGTCGAGTACACGAGCACACTCCTCAAGCTCGGTCATGAGGATCCCGACGTGACCTTTCGGGACCTGTCGCCCAACACGACGAGGCGTGACGACATCGTGCCCGGCATGTTTTTCTTCTTCAATAAAATATCACTGCACCACCGCCCGTCACACACCGTCACTCACAGCACCTCCCTTATTTTCGTCGAGAAATTCCGCCTCTCCCTCTTCCTCACTCTCCTCCTATTCCGCCCGNCCGCCCGCGCGCCCGCCACTCTTCCTCCTTCGTTCGATAAGCGAATCTCCTCCGGTCTCACGAGTGAAATCTAGTCTAGCAAATAACGTCGCGCGTTGCGACCGACCCGATTGCCAAATCGATTCGCCGGGATCGAAATCGGGTCAGCACGCGGGCTGACGTTTCGCACTGCGTCCCTGTCCCTGTCTCTCTCTCTCTCCTGTCCCCGTCGTCGTCCTGCCCTCCTCGCAGGCGTGAACACACTCTGACACGCTCTCTCGGCCACCCGACTCCCGTCCACGCCAGCCT
>QKQZ01047699.1:0-31393 GCA_003595255.1 Solenopsis fugax
CGATTGTAATATTCGTAACACTAGTGGACCGATCATAGCGTAGCGTTCAGAGCATTTAAAAGTTCCAAATGGACCGCAGCCTTAATCGCATTATGCACAATGTAACTTTGCTTGGTAAAAATTCTATTATGCTGTCGATCAATGCATTAAAAAAAACTTCTAAACTGCAATGTGAAAAAGCCTCGGCAAAAACGAACATAAAACTTTAGCAGAATTGTGCCATAAATTTCAAGATTACGTTTTCTTTTACATAATGTTTACACGAATCTTTTTCATGTATAGACAAACAATGTAAATCATAAATTAGATAACACAATACAGAAAAAAGTAATTAAGATCGTTCCCAGTTGACACAGTTATGTATTAATTAAATAAGAGCTATAAGTTTCAGTATTACATTTTATATAATGTGAAAGTTGCTGCAATGTTGTAGTTATAAGTTCGCTCTTTTTCAAAAGTAATGATGATGGGATATTTATATTATTTTATTATAATGAACAACTTTTTTGTCTGTACAGTTCCAATGTTTAAATTCTTTATATTGAAGCTTCACATATTTGTTATGTTAAATAATATGTAGAATTTGCACATTTAAATATAATACATAAAAGAAATACAATAGATATAAGTAATTATGATATACTTAAATATCATTAAATATTTATTATATCATATTCTCAAATTATATGATAATAAGCAGTTTATAACAGTTTGTAGCAATTATATGATAATAAGTACAAATTGTGTCGACTGGATTAATACATTTGATTTCAGTGCTGATAAAATAAAAATGCATAAAATTAAAAATCAGAATATAATCTCCACTATTTCTAATAAAATCTGAAAATTCAATGTTCCATAAAGTATCGTTACATTGGTGATACATTAAACTTGGTTTATATTGTACACACATAATGTAGATTATTTATATTTTATACGTAAACGCTCAATCTTGAATTTTAGCTATAAAGCTAGAGGCACATCGTACACCCATAAATAGAATAAATAACAGATACTTGTGACGGCGGAGCAAGAATAGAAATAATATTTATGTCATCATGTATTTATTGTATCGATAGTATTGTGTGCGGCGTCGTAATCTACACGTATAAAACTCGTGGATAAGCGAGTTGTTATCACAGAAAACCGAGTCCTTCCTTCTATTTTTCTAATCCTTGTGAGCGGCCGATCGTTGCGCCTCGCCCGAATGTCGATTCATCATCGACTCGACGCGATTTGCCGTTTCCCGTACCACGTCGGATATCTCGTCCGGCAGGTGATCCAGAGTCGGAATGTGCGCAGACAGTCTCTTGTAGACAGAATCCCTACTGCCGTCTTTCTTGTGCCGTCTCTGCTCCTCGTACTTGAGCTGCTGCTTGAAGAATATGGCGTTCTTGATGAACTCCAGGGTATTCTCGAAGCTCTTCTCGGCGCCGTGCATGGTTCGGATGGCGCTGACCGCGTACTCGACGTCGTAGCACCTGCCTAGCAGTTGTTGCTGCAGCGCCAACACCTCCACGCGTTTCTCCACCATCGGCGGCAACGCTTTCCTCACATGCTCCTGCAGTCTATAAAACGCGAGCGACGGCTCGTTCGCGACGATGTGCATATTTTCCGATATGCGCTCCGTCGCTGCAACAATGATCTTTCATTGTGTTTTGTCTTCTGGATCAATATTTACTTTTTATCAGTATTTATTCTGTTATACATATGTCGATTTCTATTTATTTGTTAAGGGCAGATCGTAGATCTGGGATTGTTGAGTCTACATCGACTCGTGTTGCCAAATCAATTTTTAAAAACGAAAAGAAAAAGAGAGAAATAAATTAAGAAGTAAACACTAACCTTTCTTGACTTTTGTTTCCAGCTCCTGATCAGGTTGATACACTTTCGCTGCCATCGCTCAGATTATCATAGCAGTTCCCGCAGTTTTGAACGTTAGCGCAGCGTCAATTCGACATCTCGAGATGTAAACAATAGTTCTAATCACGCAGCCCTTGACACACGTTCAACGAAACATGTCGCATCGCGACATTTGCTCCTTTAAAATGGACATCCGTTCTTTTTCAGCTGCAATCTTCCGTTTCTCTTACCTTTTTCTTCTTAAGATTCTTCCAAATTCGAAATGTCTGAGATCAAAGCGACAGAATCATTTGTATCTTTTCATTACTATTCACTGCGCGCAACAATCGGGCGCCTGTCACGATCAGCTGATTGTTAATTGGTACAGCAACCCATCTTACACCTGCACCTTTGACACTTTATGTGCAGCGACTTCATTACCTTTCATAAAAACCAACAGAAACGTCGGCATTCTTTTTTCATAACAATAACATTCTTTAATCATTTATTAATATAAATAGAAAACACTTTGTAATTTGTATTAAAATTATATCCCAGACAGCACACACAATTAATATTTACGATAAATATTTATAAGTATTTATTACTATTTATTTTTTAAAAAATATACAAATATTTTGTAAATATATTTTATATATACACAAAGAAAAATATCATAAAATCTTTATTCAAAATGTTATTAAAATATAGACTACATATTTTTTTTTACAATATTTATGATAAGTAAATTTATAGTAATTGTTTATTTTATACAATGTCAGGGTTGAATAGTTAAAAAATGAAAAGCTAAATAGTAAAGTTAAAAAATTATAACTTTTAATTTAATTCATTGTTAATGATTTAATTATTACCTTTAACTAATAACATTATTTTTGAAACACATAAACTTTAATTCATTTATTTTTTCCTAAGTTAAAAATTTATCTATGTAAAAGAAAAAAATTATAAAAGAAAAAATACATTTTCACATAAAAATCAATATTTGTTTAATATTTCATATTAATATAATTTGCAAATAAAATATTAAATTTATTTGATCGATATTATAATTGTTTTAATCTAAATTGAACTGAAAAGCCTTCTACGGTCATAGCTGGATCTTATTGCTTTATATTTACTTGTGTGATTTTATATACATTTTTCAAATTCACCTGAATGTGCGCCGAATTGGTTTTCCGGTCATAACACAGCCGTAAGGCGAATAAGAATAAGTAATATCACATTGATTAAATTGAAAATCAATTTAATAACGTTTGATGCCGACTTGCATCCAGATGTTAAACCCATTCCCCCCTGAAAAAACTGTAAAGAATTTATTGCGAAAAATATCACCTCAGCCAGAATTCGAACCTGGAACCTCCCGAATCTCCGGTCCGGGCATCTTTTTTGTTTTAATCTAACTTTCAAAACTTGCGACTTTCTAATTTAATATGAATAAAGATCTTCAATTTCATTCGTGTGACTTTTAATATATATTAATATATTAAAATAAATTATTATTATACTACATATTAAATTAAATTATTCGAGCTGGCGGCGGGTCGCCACTGCCGCCATCTTAGAGTTTACAATGAGTACCGGAAGTAACGATGTGTACGCGGACCTATCACCCCGTATCGGAAACGTGGCAGCGGACGGGAGCGCCGTTGGCACTTCTCGCAAGTATATCCCGGCGTACTGCCACCAACTGCCACTACTGCCGCCGTATGGAGCGATCGGTGCTGAGCGAGTGACACACGGGAGAACTCTTCGCGCGTTCCGAGACAGCCGTGCGACAATAATCAATCCGGTCGTCGAACGTCCGTACGAAGAAAAACGTGAGTTTCTTTTTCTTCACCTTTCGTCCTCTCATTCGCGAGCGTTCGCGAGGAGAAAACCCGGAGGGTCTTTTCCCGCGGAACTGGAAACAGACCTGGTGGCACGATCGCACGTGTTTTCTCGAATTTCTGACCAAATTGGGGATGATTATGGCCGTGATAGTAAGCGAGACGATTGTCCCGTGAAATTTCCCCGAAGTGTATTGTAGAAATTTCGTACAAATCGCGTTACTTCTGTACGTATCTGTCAGATAGAACATACGTCGAGTCGCATGTGCGAATGGATAAATTTATGTAAGGTTGACTTAAAGTATCGTGATATATGAATCGCATAACTGACATCAGTGAATTTATACATATTAACAGTGTTCCGCAGTAAAAATTGTTGACAAAGTTGTTGATGAGACCTTTTAATCTTGCAGAATGAAGTGGTGCATCTTACTCGCAGCATTTGCTGCGTTATGCGTAGCTGTGTACGCAGAGGAAGAGGAGGAGGCTGCTAGATTATTAGTCTCTAAACAGATACTTAATAAATACCTGGTAGAAAATATGGACATAGTTATTAAGGTAATGAAAAAGGGAGATTACTCCTGTATTTGATATTTCTGATATCTGTACAAAGTATCATATTGATACATTTTTCACTTGATAGATTCTTTTACTTCTTATTTTTTCTACCAAAGTAGATTAACTTTGATCTTGGTTTAATTTATTTTCAAGTTTAGAAAGCAAGGTGTTACTTGTGACTTTACTGTTATTGTTATTTTTTTGTAACAATCATTACTACAATTGTAACACATGTTATTTTTATAAAGTACCCATTATATTCCCAAACTTGCTTATTTTCTATTTTCTAAGAATTAAAAAAAAGTTAGAAAATAAATTAAACTGAGATTAAAGTTAACCTGCATTAGTAGAAACAGGCCTTAATGATTCTTCTTTTAACAGATGTTTTCTATTCTAAAAAAATATATATTGAAATGATTATTTTATTTGAGTCTACATTATTAAAATATTAACCTGAGAATAAAATTTACAGTATACTATTTACAATACTGGCAATGTGGCTGCATTGGAAGTTGAGATCACAGATAATTCGTTCCACCCGGATCACTTCACTCACGTGAGTGGCGAGTTGAATGCTAGAATCGACCGTGTACCACCCTACACCAACGTGAGCCATACTGTGGTCGTGAGGCCGCGCAAATTTGGATATTTCAACTTTACTTCAGCCGAAGTTCTCTATCGCCGCAAGGAGGATGCTCCCAGATTACAAGTGGCTGTGAGCAGCGAGCCTGGCGAGGGGCTTATTGTGGCGTACAGGGACTATGATAAACAGTTTTCGTCTCATGTGGTAAGTACGAACGTATATATTTGTATAATACAAATATTATTTGTAATAAAGAGTTACAAGACATCGCAAAAAAGTAGCCTTATAATTATACGAAAGAAATTAGAATATTTAGAAAGAAATTTAATCGCACGCCTATATTGATAATATAAATAGAAATGTTACGGAGTCTTATCTATTATAATATGTACATATTATGCTTGTATTATTTTTTTGTGCACATTTGTATATTCTCTGTATTTCTCAATTTATTTAATCCCGATATTTCCAATATTTAATCTTTCTTTTTTAATAAGATTAAAAATTATTTCATTTTTGTATGTTATTTTACATGTTACATACATTGTTTCTTTCACAACAGTTTACAATAGTTATTGTGTCTAAAGTTTTAGTGCAAAATTAAATCTAAATTTTATCTTGGAGTTAAGTTCTATCTTAACACAATCCTATTTTGTTACATCTTATAGGTTGATTGGGCCGCGTTCGCGGTGATGACTCTACCTTCCCTGCTCATTCCATTCGCCTTATGGTACTCGAGTAAATGTAAATACGAGAAATTGTTGAAGAACACGAAAAAGCACTGATTGTATATTTTATGTTAGAGTCGTTTTCAGGAATTTCTAGGTCACTTTATAAATTTTCCTATATCATTGTAAGAAACACGACTGTTCTACTATGTATATCTACTTTTGTAATAAACGTGATGCTATTTATGAAAATCATTTTTTTTTAATTTAAAGATATTCAACTTCTTTTACTTGAATTTTCATGAGCTATAGCCTAAAGAATAGAAATATGATAGTTTATCTAATTATCTTGGATTCTGTTTCTTATTTTAAAGTGAAATATTTTTTCCCTTAAAATTTTTATATATTTGGAATCTCTCTTACTTGGCAAATGAGTGACTTTAAATTATCTCCTACATTAAAGTTAGAATATAACTTGAAAGATTGTTATGTATATCCTATACATTTAGGATATTATAATCCTGAATGTGTACATATCACAGCTTTACAAAATATAAAAAAATAAGGTTTTCTTTCTGTGATAATATGCGATATATCATGCATATCGAACAACAAGTTGGCTGCAGTTTTATTTACGTAAATGATTTTTATAGTTTTATGACTAGGAACTGTCTATATTAGTCTATATCGTTATTAAAATGAAGACGGTACACAGAGAATCATGTACCATGGCAATGTTAATAGCATAATATTATAATCTTTCATACTTTACGCATGCACGCATACACAAGCGTCATGAAGTCATATTATGTGTATGTACATACACATAATATCATACGTGTCACGTCAAGCGACGATACAAATTTAATATATTACTAAAATCGAATTTGTTTTTTCTTAAGACATGGAATTGTATTTCTAGACACCAAACAAAAAAAAATAAATTTGACTTTAAGGCACCATTTTATATAATAATTATTTATATTCATTTATAAATGAATGAAAATAATTTCTAATGAGAGATCAATTGTTAAGTATCTGTATCAGTCGCTTTACGTTAGCATAGTTAAATCTTTCTCATGAAATTGAGCATCTTAACTTAAATAATGTTTCTTAGTGCTAATGTCGGAACGAACATTACTTTCTAACGAATCTTCGTCAACAATTTAGAGATCTGCTCTATCCGATTCTACTCACTCTTCTAACATATCTTCTTCTAACATATATCTCTCCTCCTAATATATGGTGTGCCGAAACTACGTGGATCACCATAGACAGATGATTCGAACGCCGAGAAAGGTCTTAACGGGGAACTTCGTGGACTGGCAGTACTCGGAGTAGTTGGAGTAGTTGTACATGACGTACATATCGACTTCTTTATCATCGGTGGAGATTTATCAGCTATAAAGAATGCATTAATGTCACAAATGCCGTAATGTCAATTATATCGAGAAAAAACCAATTATACCGTAGAACAAACATGGCAACATTAACATTGGCGAGTGAAATAATGAAGAAAAAAAGGAATGGCACGTACCAAAAATAGTTCTATTCCTGATTGTCAAATCGACAGCTGCCACTTTATGTTTCCAGACTGGAAAACATTGATCTTGGGTTAGTAAAGCAAAAAATGACTAACTAAAAAAAATCGTATCTAATCTTACCATAAAAAATTGTGATTACGATGACAGCGAACGTTCCCAGTGTGTATCTGTGAAAATACATGTAATTCACCCACTGTACTCCAGACATAGGGATGAATTGGTTGTATCTTGCCACACGTATGTGAAGCTGAAAAAAAAGTAATATAACAATTGTTTATGAGCCACGTAAATGCGTTTAAAACATAGCTTACTTACAGATACGTTTTGCTTAGTCAAATCGTTCGCAATGAATACTTTTTGTCCCTGAATCTCATCCTGATTCTGCATTAAACGCAATCTGTATTGCATTGTAGATTTGGAGACAAGTTGCCAGGTGACAGCCACACCATCCGGTACGGCAATCTAATAAAAAAATGTTAATAATATTATTTTATAAAATATTTATATCTTTTTTATAAATTATAAAATAATTTTATAAAATATGATATAAATAAAAAAATATATAAATATTAATGTTTAACAAATATCAGAAATTTCAAGTTTTTGCTATCACGAGATCTCTATTTTTAACAATTATAAATAATTTAATAGAATTTATAAATAATTTTAATCATCTGTCATTCTTTATGCATAAGGCTAAATTTTTTTGTAGATTTAAAGTAAATATACAGTAGCCCCAAATTCGTGAATCAAAATATAACAAGAAAATTCATCAAAAAAATTAAGTAAAATAGTTTATTTGTGAATTTTTATTTCAATTAGTAGTTTTTGAGATATGAGTTTAAAGCTGCCCAATCACAAACTAGATTAAACAGTCGCATGTAATGAGTCGCGTGTAAATGATAATTTAGTGACCGCATAATGTGACTGAATATAATCTCCTAAAAACTATTGCTTGAAATAAAAATCTACAGACAACTATTTTACTTAATTTTCGAGAAAATTGACTTACGAATTTCGAGACACCCTGTATTTTTTAGATTCAAACAAATGTCTTACAGTAAGATATTGTAACACTGACGGCAAGCCGTACACCTCAAGCGTTGTCGATGGAACACCACCAGAACTATGACTGGTGACAAACATGATCTCTTTAGCGTCGACATATACAGGTGGCAAGTAAGCGAGTTCCATTGCTGTTGATTCGATGTCTCGGCTTTGAACGCTAATTTGAATATAACTTTCTAATATACTGGCGGCTATGGTCGAAAAACTCATCGGTATAATGTCGCAATAATAGAAGCCTGCGATAAACAAGACGAAAAATTATTACAACAAATTTATTTTTATCTCTCATCGCACGCGTGTGAGACTACACCGACCTGTTACGATATCGAATCGTGGCTTCACAACGAACAGATCCTTTATGCCGATTGATGAACTCGAAGACATGAACTGAATATTACAGGTGTAGGGAAATACGTTCAACGCGAACGACGATAACGTTCGACAACCACCTAGGCCTCTCGCCAACACGTTGTTTTCTTTAATCTCTTCGTCCCTACCCTTCAGCACGAGCGGCACGCTGAAGGTTTCCGTGCCGGTGATGTTCCTTCCTCTCAAAGGAACTATGGATACCTGTGCAAAAGATTATTTTATAACATATCTTGAAATGCGTCATAACAGCATTATCACATTAATCTTTGTAAAATGATTAATTACCCATGCGACTGGTAGAACGTTGACTTCTATCTCATTCTGTACGTGCGTTGCGAGACTGTGTTTTATAACGGCATGCCCGACGTTTCGTGCGCGACCTATACCCATGACGGGATCTACTAACAATATTTCGGGTGCGGAGGACTGCCAGTATCCTGGATCACCGTCGGACGACAGAAGCGGCATGGAGAAGCATATTATATCGCCGACAGTCAGGGTAGTCTTTGTCGGAAATATGATATCGCCGATCATCATGTGAACGTAGTCGAACATTCCATGGGGGTGTTTCTCGTTGTAAATCTTAACGACTAGCTCGCCATTCTCCAGAAACCTAGCGGTGATGACATTACCCGCGCCTGCGGCGAACGATGCTAGATCAGCGCGATTTAACATGGCCTTAACATTCGTTTCAGCAGCGTGGAATTTGTTTCCTATATTGTCGTAATATTCAATGTCGTAATCCAGCTCCATTCCCTTCGGTAACATATTTAATTCCTCGCCGTTCCGTATGCGCAGCTTGGATTTCAGGGAGAGCATCATGTAATGAATAGGCTTGACCTCGACAACCACCGTCAACGATTGTTTCAAGTTGTACGCTTCTGTATTCGTAATGGAAATAATCGTTTGACCATAATTCTCGCCGGATCTCACAATTCCGTTCTTCTCCACGGTTACGGCTTTCGCAGCGGTTGTCAAGGCGCGCGGGTCCTCGGACTCGTCGCCATGTGTGCTCGATAGGATGCTGTAGGTTGTCGTACCATGTCTGTCGCGATTGGTTTGCAATCGCAGAACGGAGTTCGGTGACATTAATACCGTTGATACCGAGCTTCCCGACGGTGGATCAGTCAGGCGCAATTCTTCGAAGATCTCAATTTTCACGAATGTGGTATATACGATGTCGTTCTTGCTGAAGCCGGAAAGCATGTTGCAGGGCACGGTGGCGTTCAAATAGATTGTCGCTACACCCGGGCTTACGGCCTTGGCTCTCAGCGACACTTGATTCTGATATCTGATGTTGATGCCGGTACCCTCGTACATGTTGTGCAAGGTCAGTAGACCAGGGTCGTTCGTCGACCACGCGAAACTCAGTGGCAACTGCATAGAACCGATGATGAGCGGCGTCAGATAATCGGGGATACCGAATGCCCAGAGGGGAAATGTCGCGCCCACTTTCACTCTGTTTATCGGGGTCGAAATCTTTACTCCCTCGAGGTGCAGCACATATATATCAGCACGATCCTCTGAGTAGACTATCTTGTTACCTTTGGCATCGAGTCCAACGGCGCGCACGCGAATCCCGGTCAAACCCGCTGACTTCCCTTCGAGAATACCGTTGCGATCAACGCGCAAGATATCTCCGCTTTCCGTCGAGAATTCGATCTCGGCATTCGGCGGACCGCCAACTGTTTGCATCTGATAAATGGTGCCGATTAGTATCGTCAGATTTCTTGGCTGCACTCGCAGCGGGACGAACACCTGCACGATGACTGGCTCGCTGCGTATCTTGCGTTCGCCCATCTTCACGAAAGTCAGCTGACTTTCGCCCTCCGACAAGCCGTAAATCTTGTACAGTATTCGTTCGTAAGGCGCGGGATCTTGTTCGTTGGCGGGCAATTGCTTGATCTCAATATGTTCGTTGTCGATTTCCGCGCGGAAATCTAGCGCACTGAGAGACGGCAATTTCACGATGTGATCATTCGTGTCGTAAAGTTTCAACGCGGCTGTCACGCATTTCCCCTTCTCGATCTTATCCACGGTGTCCACTTCGATCGCCGCGAGTTGTTGAACCTCTACGTATACCTCCGCCAACTTTGAGGGTAGACAGAGATCCATCAACGATATATGGAGCACACCTGGCTTCCTCGGTGTCACACTGATCGTTCTCGTCGTATCCATGTACCGAATATCCGCTATATCCTTCGAACTGAGGACGAATTCGTAGTAACCAGAGCCTTGACTAACCTGCAAGTACGACTTCATGCTCGAATCGTTCAGAATTATCAATTTATCGGGACTGACGATAGTGTCGTTCACCAGAGTCGCCTCTATGGAGGCTTCTATGAGTGGAGTCTCTACTCCGCCTCTCTCGTTCTCAATGGGAAACGGTGGCCATTCCGGCGTGATTTTCAGTCTGTTGAGAACAAATTTCTGGTAGCCGGTCACAGTTGCGAATATCGTGAGAATGCCATGATGCTTCTTGAAAATGATATTTTGATAGTGGCTCTTCGGCAGAACTACATTCATGTCCGTCCATGTTTCTTCCATCATACTAGACTGAATTTCCACTGTGCCGCTGCCCGATGGCTTCAGATTCCATTCGATGTTCAAGCTTGTGATATTATCGAACCGCTTGCCGTCCTGATCTCTAACAATCACAGCGATCTTCAGGCGCTTGTCGCTGTGTGCGATTATCTTGTCCGTGTTCTGGCCGATCGGGCAATTCTTGTCGTGTGACCCTCTAAATTCCGGCTGCAGGTAGATGTACCTGGGCTTGCCGCAGACGATCTCGATCGTTTCCGACGCGTGAGTGCGCCGACAGTTCAAGAACAGGGGCACGTTCGATACCGTGTACGTCAGCGCGGTTTTGCCTAACGCTCTGCAGATCACCTTGAAGACGGCTCTGTCGAACGGTCCGCTCAACAAGTCCTCGTACTCAGCCACTTCGGCGATCCCATCGTTCGACAGCTGTATCTCTCGCGAGTAATCTTGGGATTTGTTCGTCCACGGCAACGGTCCGCCCTTGAACACCACGTATCTCGAGGCTCCCACGGCGAGTAACGTTTCCTTGTTCTCCGGGTGTATCGCCGCGAGCGGCTCGTACGCCGACACGGTGACATTATCTGTCAAATAATGGTCGATCACATCGTTGTTGTTTGCGTTGTAGGCAATGGTCACGTCGGTCGTTCCAACACCGCGATAGTTCATCACGGTTATCACGGCGCACGCGGCGCCAACCGGTTGCACATTCTTGTCATAACTCCGTACGAAGTTTACGTCCGGGATATGCACCTCGAAATCGACGTCCTTGCAATCGCTGAAGGGTACCTCCTTGGCGTCGGATCCGTTGATCAGTATCCCGTATAATGCGACGTGCAAATGAATAGGCTCTCCTATGGCCGCCTCCATGTTATACTCGATAATCTTCAGCTTCACCGGCGACAATACGTGTATCCTCGCCGTGTCTCGGTTATAATGATTTCTCGCCATCGTGACGACTACTTCCGCTGTACCTGCTGAAAGAATTTTGATACCGCCATTCTGCGAGACGGCCAGTATCGACGGTTGTCTGCTAGACCAAACGTACGATCCGTCTCCCCCGCTTGCCTTCAACATTATGTCGAATCTAGAACAGTGATAAAAAGTAGTAATGAAACAAATTATATATTTATTAATTAAATCCATCCGATTAACAAATCCTTTCCTATAAGCGCTACAATATTATTTAATACTAAATAATATTCCTAAAATATTATTTAATATTAATAAAATGATTATAAGTCTATGCTCTTGATAATATTATATGAATACTATATGAGAAGTAAATAATATTATTTATTTCGATATTTTAAATTATCGGGAATATTATAACTTTTAAATGTAATAATTATAAAATTTATGAATATTTTATGTATAATTTACATTAATTTTTTACCATAATAATATTCGTGGAACATTTTCATAATATTCCACAGATATTGAAATAATATGCTACAAATATTATATAAAAACGGACATATAACATTAATACAATGTTCTTATAAATAATATTAGAAATATTAAATATTAATTTAATTTTTAATAATATTCATATAATATTCTAGGAATATTGTAGCGCTTATAGGGTTTATGCTCACCTGGACTTGTTTACGACGTCCCATGGAACAGCCAAGACGCGGGGTTGAACCTTTACCGGGGTATGTATTGTGAGCTCGGCTCTAGTAAAGAGCTGCGGCTCGAAGGCAATCCTCTTGCCACGTTCATCGATTATACCGCGCAACGTCGCCTCCACGATCGTTGTCCCGCAGGTAATCGGTATAACGATAGCGTAAGTGCCGTTTTGCGTGATCGCTTTCGGTTCCAGATACTGCTCGTCTATCCTCATGGAGACCTCCACGCCTTCTCCGATATAGAATTTGTGATCTTTGTTGTCGTACAGTTCAACGACGATCTCATGAGCATGACCCAATATCAGTCCCCAGTTTCTGTTCGGTAAAACAGAAAGGGAGATGTATGCGACCTCGTGTACGTTAACCATGGCGGAGGGTAGAATAACCGGATATTCCTCGCGGACGTTCTTGTCGTGCAGGAGCACCTTCGTACGTCCCAATTCGCGCCCGTAGGCGATGTCGCGGTCGTTGTCGATCTCCAGTATGTCGGGATTCTCGGCCTCTAGGTAATACTGGCTCAGAGGCAAGCTGATCTCCTCTAGGCGGCCCTGACGCGTATGCATTATTTTGTATCTGAAGCTGTCGTGAGCCATTATCGTTATCTCCGGCGGAATGATGATTAAATTGGCGATGACAACCAGCTCCAGTTCTATCGACGGGACATACTCGTATTCAGAGTGCGGCAGCCTGACGGACACCTTGGCCGTGCCGGTCCTAACGCCTTCTATGAGAACGATGTGACCCTTCTTGCCGACGCTGTCCAACGTGGCTATGCTAACGGGCCTTTCGTACTGCGATTCCTCGTAGGTCATGAAACGTAATACGTTACTGGTGGACTTGCTGTCGGACGGCATGCGTTTATTGGCATCGCCGATAGTCCACACGAATTCTATACCCGCCAGAGTCGTAAATTCGTTTCCGTGTTCATCGTACGCTCGCACCTCGAACGCTTCAGGTATATCCTCGATATATAATTCTCTCGTGGTGGTAATGAGATTCAGAGAGAAAATTGCATCCACTATAACGTCGCATCGTAGAAAGTGGCCGGTGTTGATATCCTCCGCCAAGACGATCGCGGTATTCCTCGTCAGGTCTCTCGTTATAGTTTGAATCAATATCGCTGGCGAGCATGTTCTGTCGAAGTTCTCGTTTATGGGAATCAGCTGTATGATATCCAAACGCGAGGTTGACCTACATCAAAGAAAAGAAAGTAGAGAATAGATCAATTGAAGGATAAATAATCGAAATTTAGTCAATTCGCTGATGCGAAAATGCGTTTATTAATAAAATGAATTCGCGTTTCGACCTTAGATTTAGCTCCTTTTTAAGTGAGTCGGTTGCAGCATAGACATTAAAATAAACCTTTAATCAAAGAAACACGTCAATCAGTGAATTCTTTCTAAAAAATCCAAAGATTCGGTATTAAAAAAACGACTTAAGTACAAAAATTTAACAAAAATGCTCGCTAAACTTAATAATCAAAGGAATTTTCTCACAATACAAAATCTATTGTACATAAGATATAATTAATTTGTTTCTCTACAATTTACTTTTGAAAGTACATGATACATGAATGCAAATAATATTTGAATATTAAGAATTCCGCGTTCGCCTGTTTTGTTCGAAATAAATGAGAGCGCAACGTCACAATTTTTAATTGGCGCGAAATTACTACGTCATCATTGCAAAGGTGATGATGCTTCGAGATCGACCGTTGAGGTTATGGTGCAACCGGCAACGTGCTATGTGACGAGAGATTCATGCTCCGTATAAAAACCTCGGCGCGATTTCGCGTAACGCATGAATCAACGACGTGAACCGCGAGCGAGGAGAAGAGGAAAAGACTGATAGTAGCATTTCACCATTTGTAGCAACTGCCGTCTGTCACCTCCAGCGTGAAATTCACCGCGAAATTGTTGAAGACAGGTAATAGGACCCGGGGCACGTTCAGCCTGTGCGTCGTGGAAACCGGCGCGACGCGGAACGTCGCGACGAGGCTGACGAGCAGCACGATTCTCCGGAGTGTCGTAGACCAGGACATGTTGCCGCGCGTGTATTCGCGCGATATTTCGACCGCCTCTTACCTCGAACTGTTTCAAACGTAAAAAACCGCATCTACACGCAGGCGTGTCGATACCGGGCGAGATATCGAGAGAAAACAGTTCGCTGCGAATTCGTACGTGACGCGCAAAGCGCACTTTGAGGGAACTGTCCAATCATCTGAAGGTGAAGAATGTTGTGCGCTGTGATTGGTCGATTTCTTTATATAAATGCATTTCACGCGAATAAACCTTTCTTTGACACGTCAAATTATACATGAAATATACATTTTGCATTATTTATAATATATTGTCTTGTTCAATTCAATTATCTGAATTAATGTCAATATAAGGACAATAATGAATATGAAGCGTTATTGTCCTTGTAAGCTTCAACTTCCAAGTTTAAAAATGGTAACAAGTTACACAGATCGGAAAATAGTAGTGTAATGTAAAAAATTGCTTAAGATGTCATTAAAAAATTTTAATTTCTGTTCCTACATCTAACATTTCTCCGTGTGCATTGGGCCTTATCACGTAATTTATATGTATATATACACCCCACACACACACACACACATATATACCCCACCACATATATATATATATATATATTAAATAGCCTGCAACAGCCTACGTCGCCATGATATGCTTCTCTGACAGTCGNCTACGTCGCCATGATATGCTTCTCTGACAGTCGTGATGTGATATGTTTCGTCGCGATGCTTCCACTTTCCGATAGCATTCGTCGACGGCGGTTATGAGAATCGCGGAGCGTGTGAGCGAACGAGAGGATCCGCGATGCGGGATCGTGCGATCAGTGTCTCGTCAATCTCGTGATGAGCGCGGGAGCCTATTGCGTACGGCAACTTTCTTAGTGTACATACTTGTATATAGATCTCTTATTTTCTCGCAATGCGTACCTGATGATTAATTAACACGCTTAATCGCGCGACGTTAACACATATTGACGCACGAATCGTACGATGTCTGCTCTGCGGAAGAAAGCGGGCCGGAAACCGACGAAAGAGACGAGAACTGACAATCTTGTAGGAGGTTAAGTGCTCTTCTAAATACCATTTATTTGTATTGTAAATTCATTTCCGCACTGTATGAAATTTATCCCAAAATGTAAAAGGATAAACATTCTTTCGTATGGTTAAATAATTAATGAAAAATTAAACGCTAATATATTGTTTAATTTTAAATACAGATCTTCAGGCAAATTATATAAATATTTCTTTTGTAAACTTAAAGCAGTAAGAAATTCTATAAATGTTTAAAACGAAGAGCTCCTAGTAAATAAAAAAAATTTACATATACTTATGTTGTAAATCATGTAAATTATTTTAATGTTACAGCAGATGTGACTATTGACGACTGTGCTAATGCATTACGGATACGTGTTAAATTAAAGAAATCGATTACAAATGTCTCTAACGAAGGTTAGAAAATAAATTATTTAAAAAACTTGTAAAATAACAGTGTTGTTTAAAGTAACGTTGACTCGGGTAAAAGAGTGTCGGTCTGCGACTCGCTAAAGCGTAGACTTGGCGCGTGTCGCGACCGCGCCTCTTAATCTTACATTTTTTTCCATGCCTCCATTGGTACTTACACACATGAGGTTTTAATTCTAGTATATGTACATTTTATTTAGTTAAACAAGAAGCAACGAAACAAGAAGATAAAGAAGTATGGGATGAAACGGATGAAGAGTACTTGTTAAAAGATAATACGAGAGGAAGGAGAAATAGAAGAAAAATGAAATGCCAAAAGAATAATGATGAAGATGAAGGTAAATAAAATATTTTTCCAGTGATTGCATCATAAACACTTGCAATTCATATGTATGACGAAATATAATGAAGATATTACATTTGTTAAATAGGAATCAACTATCCATTAGATATATGGTTTATTATCTCGGAATACATACAACCTGAAGCAGTAGGAAAGTTTGCAAGGATTTGTAAAAGTTCTTACTACGTAACTACCACTGGAAAATTTTGGTTTCATTTATATAAATCGTAAGTACTCTATTGTACTGTCTATATAATGTCATATGATCTAAAGTTTGTGAATTTATCTTTAAAGATTGGTATATGAATGTTTCCAATATTTTTTAAATGGATTGATAGCTAAAATGTAACATGACAATTTTTAATTTGATAAATATGACAATGCAACTATATTATTGTATAATTATTAGTAAAATTAGATTGTAATTTTAGATATTACAAATTTGTACCAAATTTACCAGAGCGCCTACAGCCACAGTGTATGAGGTTATATGAACTGAGAGCTTGTGTTATCAGGGCATTGCATTACAGTTACTTTAGAACTTCAAACGGAGAAGGAGATGATATGTCTTATTTACGACAGGAGGAACCGCATTCTCTTGTGAAAAGAAAATGCACTCTCATGTGGCATAAAGTAAATTGCAAATAATACTTTGTCCATATTTTATATTCTAAGCTAAAGTAAACTCGTAGGTATTTTTTTTTTTGTATATCTTCACACTAATTATGTAATAATATTGGACTTGACATTTTGTTAATTTGCGCTACTTAATAATATCTAATGATGTGGTGTGTTTTAGGAGGGAAAAGTACGATGGTATTTCTATTTTAAGTTAAAGGAGGTTTCCAAAACACGTAATGATCCATTAAGACAAAATAAACAGTGTGAAGATGATGTGGCTGTTAATCCCGAAGACAATTGCAAAGTACTTAGGGTGTGTAACACAAGACCCGTTTGTAGATTCTCGAAGAAATTAAAACATTTACAGTAATATATTTTAATATATTTAATGGTTTATGTACAGGTGAGTTGCTCGAAGTACAGTATGTTACCACTGGTGATTGGATTAGTTCTGCAAACAGTATCTATGAACTTGATGCCCGGCTTCAGAGAGCACCGACTTCAACTTGGTTTCGGAACTTCGGATGTTCCTAGTACGTTAACAAATCAAATAATACTTCGTAACGTTATCGGGTATAGTATCTTGAATTGGTGGGATCCTGCCTATCCTCATCAGGACGTGAGCTACATGATCGAATCGCCGCAAAGTGACTCGTGGGATTAGAATTTATTACAGATTGTTCTTATATTTTGTGTATTCTATTGGGGAAATAGAGAAGCCTCTAAATTTTATAAAACAAATATATATATATGTATATATATCAACGCATAACAGATGCAGTCATTCAAATTTTCATACCTCTTCTTTTTTTATCAGTTATTCATCGGTTATTTTCATCAATGAATAATTTCGTCATAACATGATTTAAGAAAAATATAATTAATGTAGAAATAACGAAGAAACAATGCAAATTTTGTGCAAAGATGCTTTATGTACATTATTTTATAGGAAGAATATGTACAACAAAATAAAATTCTTACATATTATAAATATTCAATTAAAATATTACTTGATGTGTCATCAATTTGGTTGCGATAGTAACTTCGAAATTCAGATGTTATTTACTTTCGAAGTGTTTAACTGTGTTACAGTTTAACAGACTAAATAACTAACGATATCTTTAAATCGTTCTTGAATTGCACATTTTATACAATTAACGACTATTGCTAGAAATTTATTTCTTAACGGCTGCTTCTACAGCATCTATCAACTCTTGCAGATGATGTATGTTCACAGTCGAAATAGTAAGGTCTTTGACCTAAAAGATACAAGTAATTAGACATATTAAATATATTTTAAATGGATATAATATTTTCTTACCATATTTGCATAACCGTCCACATCCACTTTAAGCTGAATACGTATCTTTTCGTCGTCGCTAATCCCCTGTGGTTCTGATGGAAGAACTCCAGTGGATTTATCACGTATCTTTTTCAACCTTCTTAAACTCTCCTCCGTCTTTTGTACAGATGTTAATACATCCGTAACGAATAACAAATAGCTAAAACAAAATTCAATATTCTTATTGTATTCATAATTAATTTTAAATAGTTTTGACACATTTTCAAGTCTTTTAACAATATTGTTGAAAAAATAAATATATGATTTACCTTTCTGTTAACGAAGATAAAGTCAACTCTAACCAAAGAATAATATTTTCGGGAATAATCTTGTTGTAATCTGTATAAAAATTGTTAAGAGGAACCATCGCGCTCCTTACATACGAACAAGGTTTAGTCGGTACGTCTCGTTTCGTTCTTCTAAACAATCGAGGAATATCGCTAACTTGTTTCAAGTGCGTTACACATTGTTCCGAAAGTTCGTTCACTATTTCTTTTGTAATTAAAGGTAAAAGATTGGCTAAATTCTTCGACGTATCACCCAAAGAGTCTAAAATATGAATCAATGTAAAATAAATTTAATAATTTGTGATATATTTTTAATTTTTCGCCTACATGTATTACCTTCTAACAGTTTCGATATTGTAACATTCTCGTCTTTAATTTTAGATTGTACCATTTGTAGAAAAGATGGTAAGGCATTTATCAATTTTTCTACATCAGTATACAAATACACTAGAAAATTCAATCTCGTAGAACGTTCTGAGTCATTCGGACTATTAGTTTCATTTATCACTGGCCATACCTTTAAATGTAAAATTGTTCATTTTTATATGGATTTATCTAATTTTTAATTTATATATAAATTATAATACACGTTATAACAAGCTAAATGTGAAAACGTACTTGTTTCATTGCACTTTGACACCAAGTTTGATACCTCGAGTTTATTTGAAGACTAAGTTTCCAAAACCTAGTAATAATATCAATGCGTCAATTTTTATGAAAACATTAAAGTTGCAATAGAAATGATTATCACAAAAAAATTATAAAACGATTGCTCACCTGTGAAACAATTGATACAAATAGATATCGTCGGTCCAAATCCTTAGCAGATTATTCCAAACCACATTGGTTGCGTGAAGCGAGAATTCCTTTTGCGTCAGAGACATAAGACTACCTTTGACCGAGTCCGGCGATATTGGTTCGGCTAACACCGACTCCACAGTGCCGGCTATCTCTTGAAATCGAATTTGAAAGTACACTGGTAAATTCCATTTCTTGAGAAAACTTTTGTACTGTGAATGATTCTTCAGTGCTACCAAAATTTCAGGCGTAACGCACTCTGCCTCCAACTTCGTTAAAAATTCCAACGTAGCTGTATACCTCTGTGAAATTGTGATAACTTGAGATATACATTTCTGTACCGTAAGTATCGATATTACATTTATACATTTTCAAATATCTTACTTTGTGAAATAGTACCGGATCTCCAGGAGCAAAAATGGATTTTATATATTGCTCGATCTTTTCTTCGACTTCAACCCAAAAGCTGTTCACAAGAAAATTAAATCCCTTCACGGACATTCTACAATACCAGTATAATAATCATGTAATAATTGTATTTGTAAATATGTAAATTATGTGCTGAATTAAATGTCATTCACGAATACCTTTCGGGATGTAACGTGATATCTAACAGCTGTTTCAATTCCACATTTAGAATGTTCAGTAATCTATGATAAATGCTTTGCAAGCCAAGCGGGTCAGTTTGAAGATTCTCCTCGTTAACGATATTGTAAATTAACGGTCTTACAAGTTCGTGCCTAACCAGTTCTTCGGCATTTGTTATCTTGTCAAGCGTGAGATAAATTCTGAGGCAACGAATAGCCAAATTTGAATTTTTTTCATGTATACACGCTAAGAACAACTCGTTCAGACATGTTAGATACAAATTTTCCAATTCTGTAGTTTCCTGTTATAAGATAATCGTTTAGATTTATTTGGCTATTAACGCACCATCATTTGCTTCTAAAAATACATACTTTTTCTTGATCAACCGAAATATCCGATTTACACCTAGACATATGAAATTTCAATTGATTCAATTCAATTGCAGCCTGTTCCAGAACGTCGATCTTCGTAGGATTTTCCATAAACGTTTTCATACATAATATGGAGGTGAGTTTCCTTAGTGACTTGTACACATGTTGCAAGCTGTGCAAACTTTGCTTGCGTTCTCTTATCTTGAGATTGTCGTTCAGGTTAGCCGAAATGGCTGTAATTTCATCATCTAAAACTTGTCGCACTTGCTGGCGAAACAAAATTCTGTTACTAGATTCAAATAGGAATCACAGCTATGTAAAATAAGATTTCTGATCTCGTTCCAATCATATATCTCATTAAGTTTTTAATCCTACATTACTCGCATGGAATGTTCAGGGTGTCCAAGCCTTCGCTAAGTTCATAAATTCGCTATATTAATTGACTAAAACTGTTTCATTATTATATTTATAAATTGTTTCATCATTAAAAAAAAATTTTCATTTACTTTTATCCAAAGCAAGGAAATGCAACTAATTTATTTTGGTAAACTAAAATATGAAAATTGAAATTGTCACAGACTGCAGCTATTAAATGAAAATAAAAATATATATTAAGTATATTAAAACAATATATTATATATATTATTACATATTAACAATTCTGAGCTATGCACTAATAATTCAGTTTACTTTTAATTTTTTCCAGCTTAAATGTTGGGAGTTGGAAAGCCTTGGGTCAAACTACCAATTATGTATCACTCATCTAAAGGATATATAGCCATATATTATCAATCTTTAATTGTAAATCGTCAAAGGGAAATAAAAATTAAGATGTTGGGGTCTCAGAAACATCCAACGGCAATAATTACGTTAAAAAAAGTCACACGAGTTATGTAGGATTAATCTGAAATATCAGCCCTTGATACATTCAAGTATATATACTTTTCCAATTTTACCATAACTTCCTCCTTCAATTGTCCAAGCGGCGCTTGCAAATCATTAATGGCCTTGTCCAGTCCGATCAAATTGCTGGACAAATTCACAAAGTCCGTGTAATCCCTGTTAATTAGGTCGATCATAGCCGATCTCAATAGCTTCAAATACATGCCGAGATCGTCTCTCATCGTCTCCAGCTTGCCATTCTTCCTGTGATCTTGCAGAAACGTATCGACATCGAAATTCTCCTGCGGCGTCAAGCACAGGGACAACGGAAATAAAATAGGAAATTATTTGTATTTCGTAAACATCATAAATATGTAGCAATGAAAAAAATTTGTCGAACCTGCACGAAATCGAGCTCGGAGAAGCACAAGTCCTTCGGAGCTCTCGGCAAAGTGATGTTGCTGTTAGACATGATTATATATTTACACCTTTCTCTCGCTTGACGATTAATTGATAATTGTCATCGCAGCTGCGGCAGGACCGAAGTGTGAGCTTTAATTAATCTCGATATTCAAAATCTCGTTGCCGCTAATCCTCGTATTATGACGTGACAGTTTGACGTTTCGGCCCAGACGGCAATCGGAGTCCGCATGAAGCTCCTATCGCATCGAACGTTCAAAACTAATGGAACACTTCCATTGCGCGACAGCCAATCACGTCTCGCTACATTCTGCCGCTTCCAGGAAAGCAGAGAGACGATTGGCTATCGCAGTGACATCGTCATCAGTCGTCACGTGCGTGGTGTGGACACAGGTTTTTCGTGTGTTTACGTTCTAATGTAAAGGGCACAGCTTATACTTTCGGGTAAACAAATATATTATAACCTCGTGTTACTCATGTTACTTTACTTGTGCGAGCTCGTCAGAGATTAGCCGCTGTATTTTACAATCTTTGAACTGTCCTGTGTTTGTTGACCGTAGAAGTTAACTGGCATCTTTTGGTCAGGGACAGGAGTGAAAGATGGACGAAGACTGGGACGTGGAGCAACACAAAGTCGAGTACGAGTCCGACGAGCACTGGGAGTTGCGTCGTAAATTTTTGTTGGCTCACAAAGACAAGTTCCCGGAGGACGTACTCGTTTGTTTGGCCCAAGTGTTTGTCAATGTCGAACTGTTAGGATGCAGGTACTTGATGAGACGTGTGCTGTTCACGTACAATTACATATCACCTCACGTTGCGAACTCGATGACAGAAATTTCCCAGTTCTAAGTTTGTGCAAATTCCTTGCAGATATCCACAAGAAACGATGGACTTGGTGAAGGAATTGTCGCAGGAAACCGCGGCCGAATATAGAGAAAAGCAAAAGAAAAAGTTAAAAAGAACGTTTGTGGAAGCGTCAGAGGCAGCTAGTTCTAAGGTGAAAGGTATAAAGAAAAATTGTGAGTTATGACCTATGTAATTTTTTTTCCTTTTTTTCATGTTCCATTGTGCGCAATACATGTCTGTTGACCCTTTGCGAATACCGTGAGAATTTGAAGACCCTTGATTTTCATTGACACAAAATACGAGTGACAAAACATGGTGTATAGTCCTCATTTTACTTTTTTTTGGAGGAAAGCTAATCCCTGTTATATACCATCTACGAAATAATTCAAAGTCGAAAAATTATCTATATATACAGGTCTTCAAATCCTTGCGATATCTATGGAGGGTTAAATATGACTTAAAATCGAAAATGTGTCTATGTGATAGTTATATGAGACATTTTTGTATAGGATGCACTGCTAAGACGTCTACTGTCACAGAAGAATCTATTCCAAACACGCCTAATCATTTACTGCACACAACCAATCTTAGTGAATCACAACCAACGACAGCCAATCAACCTCGTAAAAAGCGCATTTTGAGAAAGACTAAGAAAAAAAACTTTGACGCTAATAAATCACTCCCTACTACTACAAAAGAACCTGAATCCAATACCATTCGTTATAACTATCAGTTGTGTGAGAATCCTAATACCGAGGAAAACCCTGTTAAAAGATTAAAAACAGAGGAAAATGTCTCATTTAAAAATCATCAAGATCATCCGTACAGAGACTTTGTTTTATGGGAAAGGCCAGGTGACAATGCACAGAGTATATTGGAGACTTCAGCTGCTGTATCTGGCATGACCTTAACATGTAACTACACAAAGATACCGGAAAAAGGCTGGTAAACATAATTTTGTATTACATTCTTTAAGTAAATTAGAGATTTAAACACACCTAGCCAGTGATGCATTTCCATCAAAAGTATGCTTTATTGATTTGTAGCATAATATAAACTCGCAATATGTGTCCAGATCAGTTTTATGACTATATAAGATTACGTTGTTTTAATAATATTAAAATAATAATTTTACCACATAATTTTACTATCTTTTACACATATTCTCTTAAGTAAAAATATAACAATGAAACAAAGTAGAATCGGCATTTTATTGCGAATTTTATTTAATACCTCTTTCGATTTGATTTTGTTAACAACAGTGCCAGTGAATCTTTTCAGTTTGAACACAAATATGTTTTTGATGAAAATGCATCATTAGCAAATGTTTTCACTTCCAATTAAGTTTTCTCTAAAAAATTATAATAATTATAATATTTGATGAAGTTTTAGTATAAAATAAATGTCAATATCTTGTGCGTCCGGACAATTAGTTTCGTAACTGTATATAATATATAAATTCAAGTTCATGAGTCACAAAATTGTCATTGGATATTTTTTATTATATCTCTTTTCAGGGAATGCTCTCTTAATCTCATAAATCAAAACTCGCCGAAATTAAGTTGCAGTATTAACACAAATAAAAAAGTAGCCAGAAAAGAAGCAGCTATCATTGCTTTAAAAAAATTACAAAAGTGCTGCTATACAGTTAAGGTAAAGAAAAATTTAATGTATCTTTTATCTAGATAAGAATCCTATCTAGATAAGAATGCTTTAAATTTAAATAGATTTCGTAGTATATCATTGATCTTTGTGTTATTCTATAATAAATTATAGCGAAATATAGATATAATGTTCTTCATCGTCTTTGCATAAGATAGAGTCTTTGTAGCTCTTCTTATAAATTATATTTTCATATTTTGTAAAATTCAGGTTAAACAAGAATTAGGTACAAACTCGGATGTAACTGTAACGACGGAGGAAATAAAGTCCCAGGAATCTCTTTCTGACGACGCTGATTGGAAAGGATCTAATTGCATTGGAAATAAGTTGATGAAAATGATGGGCTGGGCCGGCGGTGGTCTTGGAAAATCAGAGCAGGGTATTGTGGAACCCATGTCTGCAATGTTAGTAAGCGATCCATTAGTGGTTTTTAGAGAAATCTTATTCTCTTGCATTTTTATGTTTTCATCTTTCGTTGTTAGGGTCAAGACACAAATAAACCGTGAAGGTCTCGGTCTAAAAACAAATTCTAAAAGCTCTTCAAAGGCACAAATCAACGAAATGAAGGCCAAATGTAAAAAATTGTTTAAAGATCTTTTACAAACGGATAATTATCTGCGAAACGAAATTATGTTTTTGGATTTTCCTAAGGAAGATAGAATGATAATTCATCAGTATGTATTACTTGTAAATTACTTATGAAATGCCGCTGAGATTTAGTAACCATGCCTTGATTTGTTTCAGACTTGCACGATCAATGGGCCTTAAATCACGTAGTTACGGTAAGGATCAACGAAAACTGATAGTCTCGCGTAAAGTTAACATATGGAATCTGGTCAAAGAACTGAACAGTGTCGGTGGAGTCACCGACAAGTACGAACTGGTGAAACCAACTGACGAAAATCTCGTGTCATTGCCTTCTGTGGATATTTAAACATAAAAAAAAAGATATTGTTCGAAATGATATCTTCTGTGACACTGATGTGTAATAGCTTACATTGTTAAATAAATGGATATATAACTTTTTTTCAGAAGTCTTTCCGTAATATTTTATTGTTTAAACGATCCAAAAAAAAAAAACAAGCTGTTTGAAGTGATATCGCGACGTTCCGATACTCCTTCTAGCACGCAATCCGAAGTAGCGGGATTCGTTCAGTTCCCATTCTTGTAACGGACATGGTGTTTCTGTCGAATGAAAAGCCGCAGCTATTTTATATAGATATTCGGAATATACCGCATCACGCGTCGCCAGTAAATCAGCGCAAACGAATGCAAGAGGTGAGACACAGTAAAAAGCAATCTTCTGAAATTGCGATTATACAGGCGGGGCCCTTCGTGAATGAACGTATGTCGTTCATCGGGTAAATGTGATGTACATTCATACGCTCGCACGCACGGTCGACGTGTGAAATCGCGTGGCACGGTGCGTAATTGGAGGCACTAGCAATTAAAACTGAAGAGAAACGTTCGCTTTATTTAACGATTATAACTTTTGTCGCGCGACAAAATCATTCCCAAGAGAGCGCCTGGCGTATATTCGAATCGAGAATAGAGAAGAAGTACAAAAACCTTTAAGAAGCGGATTACTTACAGCGTACACAGTACTTGTCGTAGGTATGCCGTGTAACATGACGTATAATATAAGAAACGCTTTCTGGCAGTAGAACAATCAGAAGTCGAAGGGTAAACATATACAGATAATACGACGGTGCGTGACATTTTAGTACATTATCACATCGTTGAAATCTCTGGTAATTAAAGTGGTCAACGCGTTCTTTTTTTTTTTTCCTTTTTACACATATAGGTCGTGTATATGCATATATATGCGTGCGCCGCGTACGTGCCATCAGTTTGAAATGACAAGGTTGAAGATTACATGCGTCTCCGATATAATCACTTCGATTTATTGATTAACTTAACGTCTGCTTAGCGACGTACGCATGTTACAACAATAGTGTAACGCAACAATGTAAATGGGCAACGAGAGCAACGAAACAACGCGTGCAGCGTGTATTGAAAAAAGAAAATGTAAAAAAAGCACCGCGTACATCTTCGTTAGTCAATTAATTGAGCGTGCTATCGCGCGCATAATAGCCGAGTGAAATATTTTCACAAGAGCAGCGTCCATCGCGTAGTTGAATTTACGGGAAAGAATCGCTACGTGCAAGCTGCGTTAACGCAATTTTGTTCTTTTTTTCCTCGGAATCTTTCGATAAATTTCGCCGGCTACAGGATTTGTTGAACCGGAAATTGAACTTAAATGTAATGCGGAACGTTTAGCGGGCTGCGATTAAAAAACGCGTGGAAAAACATTGTTTAATATAGACTATTTGTTACTGCAATCCCGTTTCACCACGTTACGCAACTACGAAGCAGATTAATTTTCATACGCGTAAATATGACGTGCTGTTGCCACCCTTTTTGCGACACGTCGCTTTCAGCCCAACCATTTACATTCAACGCCAAATCCCTTCTTACTGTTGAGATTATAAGTGCCAAAGGGCACGGTAAGACAATCGAAACGCTTTGTGGACGGATCGATAATTTTCCCGAAATCAGTTTTATCGCTTTGTTGAAATTTTAATCCTTTAATTTTTTAATCGTATTCATTTCGCGTATACATTGACCGTGTTCGGAATTAAAATACGCGATATAAAAAACTTATTAAAACACACGTACGTTCTGCCACAGTTTATTTTCTAAATGCACGAAGGGGAGGAAGAACAAAAAAAAAAATATAAAACTGAATTTATAATTTTAATACAACAGAACGATGTTATATAAAACTTAAATATTACGTGAATTGTGTTGACAATACTCTAACGAGTATTTTTAAAAAAACGTTTGGGTGATCGGAAAAAACCCCGAGGACAATCAAACATGATTAAAAAGTTAAATCAGGATCGGCTGATTTACAGAAAGTCCAGGGATAAGAGTAAATGTGTTGTATTTCAAAACAGTCATGAAATTGAATTTAACATATTTCTAATTTAAAAAAAAAAACTAATTTAATCAAGAAGTATCGATTTAGATATTATTTGCTCATCGGATCTGCGAGAGAAAATCAAATTGATCAAACCAGCATCGTCCGCTCTTCATGGCTAAACATCTGTAACATGTGTAAATTATAATAAAACGTAGAAAAGAGGAGGGAGGGAGGAAAATACGATCTCTTATCATTCCAAGACGATGGGTGAAACGCGCCCTCGAAACGTGGCATATATATGTATACCAGATATTGGTGAAATTCCAGTGTGCCGCTCTCGGGGGAGATAGATTTGACCTTATGACTTACGACTCGAAATTGGGGCCAAAGGGTCAAGGCACGCGGCGGAGAGGCGGAGAGAAAGAGAGAGAGAGAGAGAGAGAGAGAAAGAGTGAAGGGGGAGAGGGTTGTCGCGGCGCGCCGTGACCCCCCGGTCTGATGCCCCGTTCGGTTGTTCGCTAAAACACACAAGTTCCCTCGGATTTTGCCCTCGGTCCAGGCCCTACTTTGGACCGTAATTGACATCTGGAGGGAATATTAAACTTTTTTTTTTTCTTTATATACCAAAATATTATCTACCATCTGATAAAAGAGTGATTTCTCTGTTGATATGTATTCGCTATGTATATATGTATAATATATATATATATATATACCTCTAGACTCGCTTACGTTACATTAATTAGAAGATATGTCTCAATGTATCGTTTTCGAATTAAAAGATACGCTTAGTAAGTAAGATATGTCGTTAATCATCCCGATGGGGGATGCATTCTCTCGAGGTAAGAAAAGAGGTCTCGTCCAGACTCGCGCCCGTCCGCGGTTTCTCGATTGTCGCGAATAGCACAATTTATATGTATATATATATGTATATAATATATGTGCATATATGTATATATGTGTGTGTATATATAGAAATTTGTAACGCGTTAATCTTCTCTCTTCGAAGTAAAAGGAAAGCGCGAAACGGGAAACGCTACCTCGAGAGAATTCGGTATCGTTACTTTCTTCATTATATATAATATATTTATAATCTATATAATTTTTTAAATATAATTTACTGATATGTACGTGTACTGATATGTATCGTGTTGCCGTAATGAAAATATCATACGCTAGCATCATATACATATATATGTATATACTTATCTATACATATATATGTATATATCTTGCTTTCTTTCCCTAATAAGTAAAACGCGCGTCATACCCTGAAAGAACGCGACGCGATGCTCCATTTCTTCTTCTTCTTCTTTTTCTCTTATTATTCTTTTTGTACCCATATCTCTCTCAAAAACGCGCGCATGCAACATCGCCGCATTGTGTGTTACGATGGCGTGACGTTCACGATCGCACCGAGAGAAATCAAAAGCACCTGATCTCTATTTAAAGCGAAAAGTACGGTATTTCCACCGCACATTTTATAACGTTAAACAAGGCTGCTTCATCTCGTCTCGTTTGTCTTTACATTCGTCCTCCATCAAAGTCACCTTAATCAAGACAAGAATTACAATTTGGTGCTTGAATGCGGTGAAAATACCGAGTAAATCGAGGACTTTCTCGCCATGGAATTTGCTACCTTCAGTTTCTTTTCCTGTCTTCTTTTCGTTTTTTTTTTGTTCGTCACAGTGCCGCGTCGCGAAACATTTACGCGACTAGAAGCGACCGCGGTAACGAAGCTAAAATTAATTTAAAAAAAACATACGCGGGAGAACGTTGGTTTAAATCAATATACCGTTCCAGCAGTAATCGCCTGTCCGAATAAAAGCTGTCGTCTCTCCCTTTCCCGAAATAAGCTACCTGGGCCGAATAAAATTCGCTTCGTTAATTTTATTTTAAAAAAATTCTATTAAACAGTTTTTAAAAATAGGAAAACTTTAAAAACTAAATTTAATAGAAATTTTAAAATATAATTTTTCTACTTCAATATTTCATAGAATTTTTAAAATTAGAGTTTTCACAACTCTGTCTTTAGAAACTCTATTAAATAACTTATTTAAAAATAAAATTAATTAAGTGAGTCTTATTCAGTCTAGGTACTCTATACAGAGATAAAATATTCTGTAATTACAACAGAAATTGCGTAGTATCGTAGGAAAGTACATTTAAAAAGGGGAGTAATTGAGAATAATTGTTACATACGACTTTTTTGCAAAGTACGCAGAAATAATTAACAATAATAATATAGATTCTCGTCTTGACCTTAGCTATCAAAGCACAGGTACAGTGTTGCATTAATCTGTTTCATGCTCATGGGCTAAAATATTTTGAGTGCCCTTTTATAAAACGTGATATATGAGTAAAATGTTTTTTTCCAAAGTTACATTAGATCATCAAAAAGTGAAAAACGCATCATCATTATTATTATTTACATATTTCATAATCCTATTTTTTTATCAAGTGCCAATCAAAATTGTACAAAATTCATAATTCAAAAAATTATTTCTGACATCTGGTTTTCAGAAATCTTTCATTTGTCAAATTTAATTTTTTAGTGTAAAAATTTTTAATAATTTAATAATTTTTTAAATATTTTTCAATGCACAACGAAAGAAAAAAAGTTTTTCCAAATTCGCTGCCCTGGGCAAAAGCTCATTTAGCCCATGTGTTAATGCGGCACTGCACAGGTATAGTGCATCGGCAATAAGATAAAGTTGCTTCTTGCGGGGGAGCTAATTTTATGACATTGCATTTAATAAGAAATAACATTATCGGCTTCTTCCGCACGACCTTTCCGAAGTAACGCGATTTGATTAAAAACCATCCTGCCACCTACACGAACGTAATTACTTTCCGAGAGTTGCTTATCGCGAAGTTTGAAGTTTGAACCTTAAAGGCGGCAATCTTGCCAAGAATCTTTCAGCGGCGATCTTACTAAGTTCAAGAAGTTTTATTTGCTTGATATTTTATCTCAATTACGAACTCTTATAGGAAATATTTCAATTTCAATCAAGAGGATAATCAATCGTAAGAAATCCTTCGCGTAAAATAATTCGCGCACTTTAAACGAGTCTAATGCACAATCGTCGGATTATTACATCACTGCCGATCGCGAACGATTGAATCATCGATGTCTTATCATTTATGCAAGATGGTATATCGTATACGTGCTCGCATATTAAAGACACGGCTCGAACAAAACCGGGACACGCGTACACGTGCACGGAGAGTGAGAGAACACTTTAGCGAAGTAATTACAAGATACACGAGGAAGCTCAATATTTTAGAAATAGGTCGGACAAAAGCTCATTACTTGTTCACGCGAGGAGAAGTTGCGCCTCGACTATAAAGGAGAAGCGTAAGAGATTCTGATCAAGTGTCGCAAAATACTCACGAAAGTCCAATCGGTATTATTAAAGTTCAATAAACGCGAAGTTTAGGAGAAGTAAAGTAGGCTAATGTCCATTTTCATCAACGCAGATTAACTATGATCTCGGTTTAATTTACTCTTTATCCTATTCTAGTTCTAAAAATTAGAAAAGGATAGAGGGTAAGTTAAACTGTGAGAAGTTAATTTACATTGATCGAAATAGACACAAGTGACATGTTACTTGTTATAAGGCGTTTCAATTTGAGAAGTTAAAGAGGTGATATTAGATTGTAGCTTATACAGAGAATCTCAAACACGTTCTTCAGTCCCCCGATTATATTTTCCCTAACGACAAATGCAAATCGCGATAAAATTTAAATTGCCCGAGAGTACGTGGTACGTCAGTCACGTTCTGGTTATTACACTCTTCTTTAAGCGGATCAGCGATGCGCTTAAAGCCAGTAATGAAATTACCTAAACGTGATAGAGTATTACGAGATTATGCGAAATAAAATCTGCTTTGATCGCTCGTCATGCAGAAGATTCGCACATTCGATCCCCACGCGGATTATCTCGGTGCTCGTGAGCGTGCTCGTCGCATTAAAACGAGAGCAAGAGATGCGAGAAGGATAGGAAAGGAAAGTAAAGTGACAGGCTACATCCTGCGCGTAAAAACTCGTGACGAAGGAAAGATATAAGTGCCCGCGGAAAAGACGACTTAGGCTTCATCAAACGAAAGATCTGCTGGTGCGACGATTGTGACGCAACACCGGCGGCGGCGATGCGACGGCGG
>QKQZ01047706.1:0-22639 GCA_003595255.1 Solenopsis fugax
CGGGCCTCGGGCCCCCGAGCGGGCGTACCGAGGACTCTCCGCTCTACTCTGCTCTGCTCTGTTATGTTATGTTCTGTTCTGTTCTGCTACTCTACTCCGTTCTGTTCTCCGCGAGGAACAACCTTTGCTACTTCTGCAACGGTGTCGTCTTAAGAGACACGCCGCGTTTCTTCACGCTACACGCAAGGCGACACTTCGCTCGCTCTTCCGTCGCGATTAAGTACCTCGCTGGCTAAAAACGAAGATAAAGATAAGTATTTCTACGCTGCGGGACAGCCGGTCGCATTACGATCCTTAAATTGCTGCAGATGGGAAGACTCGTCCCGCGGAGAAGATGGAGAAGATTAATTGCTTGCAAGTAGTCCGTGTTAAATGGAACTGATAACACGGCCAGACTCTTGGCTTCAGTTTTTACTTCTGGATAAGAGGGTTTCGGAGTTCAAGTGTAACAAGGGAATGGAATAAATACATAATCTGCGAGATACGACTTCGCGTTCAAAGTGGATTGTACATTCATAAACCTGGCTTATACTTGTCTCGAAAAATCCTCAGATATGTACATATATTAGGTACGCGAAATCCTTTTTACACCGATTTCAAGGAGAAGACGAAATTCAGCTTTAAGGACTTCGGGATGCTGTCTTATCTAAATCGGTGTCAAATCAGGCTTGTAAAAGATGGGCTAATTCTTGTCGATCGTGTTTAGGTACAAATCCGAACTTGTATTTCAAAGGGGGCTTCCGCTTGGTTCACCGTTCGGATATCGTCGATTATCTGTAGACCCTTCGTAGGAACACCAACGGACACAGATAGGGAGAGTTCGGAAAGTTGGACCACCCAAATCGAAAACCCTATTTCTCGTGTATGTCCGTTAGGTTATTAGCTCCTACTTTTACGTAAGTCTCGCCTATTTCAACAGCATCTCGCATTCATCCTTCACGCTCAAGCTACGTCTATCTCCGAATTAACATGTTAATTAGATGTATAATACATGAGCGGCGCGTACTCGTCGATTTCATTTCTCTTTATTCTCGAAAAATTACTGTGTATTTTTTTAGACGGTATTAACCGTGAATTAACCGCGAAGAACAAAGAGAAAATTTTATGATACAAGTTTACCTCGTCGGTTTAATTTCGAAGGTGTTCTTTTTCACAGCTAAAAGAAGGTTAATGAACGTTTCTGGTAACGTGTAGCACAAAATATTCTCTCGTTTATACATATGCTGTTTGCTAATTCCTTCTTTACGCTGTCGCTTAACTGTACGTCCATTACGGTATTGTCGTTTCTTATTTGTCGTGTACGTTCTTATTCTCACGGAACTTTCCCTAAAACGACAAAGTATCCAGTCCACCTATTTTTCTCACATGCTCGAGCGATCGCGCGTTGCTTAAAGTAGGACGCGTTGTGTCCAAAGATGCTAACGTAATCAATTCGCGGTCGCGTCGAAGACTCGTCGGTTTGTCGCAGATCAGTTTCAACCTCCGTCCATAATAGAGGCATTCATTGCGACTAGCGTGCGGTTGAAAAACACGAATGTTCTCGTCGGATTGTGGGCACGTGTAATTGGGTCCATTCGTGAGGGATGTAACATGGCGATTCATCCGTACGTGCGCGACACGCCTTCTCCGTGAGGCCGATCGGCTTCCCGCGGATCCGGTCCTTTAAGTAGACCTTAAGGTTTTCCCGTGTCGGAGGTGCGATCGGCGAGAGCACGTCCTCGCGGAGTTGACCGCAAAAACTGTCACACGCGAGGCGAGGCGGGACGAGGATTTCGCTCAATGGACGGCGGCGACCGCGCAAAAACCGCCGGCGGAATGCCACTTGGCGTTAAATAAGACTCATAAGGGAGGGATGACGATAAGTTGGGTGACGTCAAGCGCGAACGTGCCGTGTCTCATTGCGGATTATTCGATTAACTCCGTGCTTCGTTCCAACGAAGCTCAGTTATCGGGATCAGCGAAGATGGTCGATGATATCGCGGGCGATCTTCGTCAAGCTTCATTCCGATATCAAACGCGTACAAAAGAACTTCGCTCATTTTATACATAGATTTGGGTCCCTGGCGTATACACTGAAAAAAAAGTCTGGTTATAACTACCAAATGTATAGTGAAATAGTATCAATTAAATATTTTGTCAATATAACCAAAAATAATTTTATTTTACTAAATGTTTAGTAAATATTATCAAATCTGGTATAAGTTACTAAATATTTAGAAAAGTAAAATTATTTTTGGTTACATTGACCAAATATTTAATTGATACTATTTCACTATACATTTGGTAGTTATAACTAGTCTTTTTTTCAGTGTAGAGATGAATAGTACGTCAAATTGTAGAGCATAAAGAATATATTGAAACTGCATAAGTGCCAGCAGGTACAACACCTGCGGATCAGTGTTATGACGTGATATGTGAGGTATATTAATTTTGTTACTTATACTTGCAGTATGTTTTTAATCAACTGATGTTCGTCTTTTATTATGTAATTAAGAATACTTCTAGAACCTTTTTTAATTCCTCATCGTCCTCTTCCCAGTATTTATTTCTGCGTATATCTCCTTGTGGTGACGGCAGTAGCAAACAATTTAGTTTCTTTGAACATATTTTGTTTGACTAAGTCCCCCCTATTATTACACTTAATAGTTCTTGGTAAAGATCAAATTATGCAGGCTTGATCTTACTACGAAAAGTATGTGACCCAAGATGGACGATAGAGAATAAAACTGATAGCAGCTGATTATCTTACAAGTAACCGTATCTAATTAAGTATTACTCCGATTTTAATAGGCTTTGAATATATTGTAATCTAGGTCAAAATAAGAGATACATATGTTTTTTATACGTGTCCACGCTCTTGAAAAAAAAAATTGGTTTTTTTTATTTCTGAGCTAATACCGTTGAAACGGTAAAAGATATAAAAAAAGTTTAAAATAAATGTTTTAAGAAATAAAAGTTTTAAGGTTTTCTATGTATTTTATAACAGTCAGATTCTTTGAAAATGTCATTTTTTTTAAATTTCCCTTTCCTTCTAAATTTCAAGAGCATGTTTCACCCTCTTAATGGTCGTATGGGCACGTATAAAAAAGTACGTGTCTTTTATTTTGATCTAGACTACAACATATTCAAAGCTTATCAAAATCGGAGTATAACGCTTATTTAATTAAAAAGTTTACTTGTTAGTAATTATGATATTAAAACTATGATCCAATTATTATTTATTAAAGCCAGAATATAATCTAGACATATAAATAAAACACGGTACCACGTGCACATTGCAGAAGAGCATTACGGTGAAGGAAAAAACGCTATCAGAGAATATTACTGCACATGTAAGAATGGTGCCCGTACTGTAGGTTACTGTGCTCACGTCATATCATTCATTTGGTATCTAGGACATACTAAAAAAATATCTTGATGAAAACAATCGGATACCTTCCAAACATGTTAATAATATATAGATATTTGTCAGTCTCGACAGCTCTAATAATGAACAACCGGACAAGTAGGACAACATTTTTAAAATATCAGAACTGCTTTCTACAGGTTTGAGGATCTAAAACGATTTAATTTTTATATTTCCATTATTATTTACAAATTGAAATCCAATTGAATATACACGCTCAAAATGGGTCAAGTTCTTTACGTTCGTAGCAGTGGTTTTCCCCGCGAGGTTCGTGACACGCAACCGGGGGTCAATAAAAGTCAAGAAACGTAATTTAATTTCTAAACTTAATTGAATTAAATCGGAAGATTCGCCCGTACGATTTATGAACGCTCGAAGATACATAAAAAGATAATGATCCTGATATTGGACAAAGAGCGAGTCTCTTGCTCGCTCTTCCTTCCCGCCGGGATATACTTAGCACATCGTTTTACATTCCGGCGGCGACGGATTTCTCCGCGGCCGTCTCGCGGCAATCTAATCGTAAAAAAGAATTTAACGACTCGTTAATGACCGCCGTTCACGGCAGGGTGATTTCTCGCGGATCAATAAATTTTTACGATTCAAGGCGAGATTCGAGGTGTCTCCCAAGAGTCCCAAGGCGGCACCCGCGCTCCTACCTTTCTTTCCTCTTTTTCCTCGCTGTGCGTCCGATAGACACAATGCGCCCACAATAAACCGATACAAGATGGAATTTCGCCGCGACGCGGCGGCATTTTTCTCGCAGGATCGATTTCCTGCGCGGTTAATCGCGGACCCGCCGCCCTTCGACCCGACAGGCAAATGCGATATCCGGTAACTACGTCCGTCCAGCCTCCGGCGTGTAAAACTACATTGTGGCGATCGGCATACTTACTTCTTGCGGCTGCCGCGCAGATAGAAATTGCTATTACTTCTCTTAGAGCGAGAAGCGGCCGGCGCGGCGTAATCGCCGCGTGCGCTATGGGTACCTTGGGCAAGCGGCTACGCTGGCACCGCAACCGCGGCGGCGTGGCCAATGTCGCACGACGGAATTACCGGCTGTACGTACCGGTCTCGCCGGTATCGTACCGTGCCCACACCGGTGGAGCCCAGGGTTCTCAAACCGCGGAATTTTTGCGCGACCGACGACGACCGGCGCGAATCGACGAGCGACGGACGCGGAAACGCGACCGGCCGGCACCACAACGCGACTCCCGACGCGCCTGCATCTTAATTAACTACTATATCTCTCGCGAGAAGTGAGATACGTTGGTACATGTAAATGTACGTTGTGTATATTAACTTTATTATGAATAAGGAACAGTATTTGCCGTTATCTATGTAAAATTATGTAGATACTCATCTAGATAAAGAAACAGCTTCGCCTTATCTTCATTTAGATTATTATAATGTTTATTATCTTCATTTTAATCTTAGACAAAAGTGTTATCCTTTTCAAATTATCTAAGATAACGTGAACAGTAATGAGAATGAAGTATTGTCCTCTCTTAGTCTCAATTTCCAAGTTATCATTTATCGAACAAGAGAATTTTTCAAAGTGATATCAACAGAGTTGCGTTTCAAAATTCAATATTGAAGATCTCTAGTATACGTGACGTAAACTATAGATTTTTAATACTGGCAGTGTATATTGGAACATAGCTCAGATTGCACAATATTAATAGTACAATATTATTCTTCTAAAATTATAATTTGAAAACTTTTGCAAGGAACTTTGTCAGTCATTATATAATATGAATTATATATGTCAGTTATATATTCCTATTGTTTTTTAACTTTGATTTTTATTTGCGCATTGAGATTCAAATCCAAAGAGGAATATTTCTTATCAGTTTGATTATTTGATTTTGATTAAGAAATAAAGATTTGGAAATTAATATATGAACATATTGTTTTCATATTTTAAATTGTTTTGCTCATTAGCGACATTATCTAAAATTATTTGAATAAAATTATATGTAATTTTATTTTTTTTCTAAATAAACTAATATAAATCATCTTTATCTTATCTAAGATACATTTACTTGCAATTTATATTATCTTTATTTAGTGAAAGATAAGATAAATTACATGTAAATGACATAATTACATTTATCTAGATAAATTTAAGTTATTTAAGAGGAACACTAATGAGGAAAATATGTTTCTACATTGTCGTCATAAAACTACGCAGTTGCGTGATCCTTGAACGATGTAAGTGTTAAAGTAATAAAGATTCTGAAAGTTTCGATTGTTGTTGATAGCGCAAATTAACATGGAGTTATGTACTGCTTGTGTATATAAAATTTAAGATAATGAAATCAGTTCGTTGATAGACGTGCGGATAAAGCAATTTGAGTCATCAAAAAAAATGAGAGAGACACTGTAAATATCAAGAAAATTAGCAAGATCTAGAAAATTGGAGAGAATCAAGAATATAATTCAACGTGAAGTCAAAGAAACAGGAGGATTCTCCAACGTACATATATAGCAGTTCCATGTTTTATTTTCGCGGAAGGCCGTCGTCGCACAGTTTGAGTACCCCTGCATCTAGGTGCATCCTGCTCGTGCACGCGAATAGCTCGACCTGTACGGTCGTACATGCCGCTTACAACGCGTTCATCAACGTCGACGATCAAATGGATTTTCGCTTATACAGACTGATGTATCGCTTATACTTAGCGTCATCGCCTCGAACGACTATATCCGTTTGGGCATTACATTGAGTCGTATCATCAGAAAACGCCTGGTTTGTAGCACGCAGCGAGGCTCTCTGTATACGCAAATTGCCAATTCGGCCTTGTCCTTTATTCGCTTTGTTTCTCGCAACATTCGACGCGGCGCCTTTCGATCAGCGGTTACTTTACACACCCACACACACATACACACATACATATTCTTTTTATAGCATGGTGGCCTTAAGGAGATGTGATCGAAAAAAAACAAAATACTTGAAAGTGTTTCAAAATTACACAGAATATTATTTAAAGCGAAATTAATTATATTAAAATTATATTTCAAATCGGTTGATCGTGTAGTTTTTAAGATTTAGATTTTTGTATATGAATTAAAGTTTTATACATGGAATCTTATGACACATGCGTCAAACAACTGATATATCACGTTATGTTACTTTTTAAAATATTTTGAAATAGAGGAAATATTTTTGTTTATTCTTGCAAAAATTTAACTATTCATTACGTAGTTTTTTTCGTATACAAGTAAAAAAATTGAAAAAATTATACTTATAAATTAAAAATAACTTTTGATAAATTAAAAAAGTATAATGTAAAATTTGGCAACGCTGTTGAAAAGAATGATTAAAAAAAGTTTTATTAATTAAGTTGTTATAAGGTTCCAGGTATAAATAAGCATTGAAATGTGCGATGATAAGCATTATAAAATAGGACGCAGGTTAGCTGTGTAATTATACAGTCACCTTCGACATTTTTAACGGGAAAATTAAGAATATGCATAAACAGTAAATTATTAGGTTGATGCAAAAATAATGTCGATTTTTAACGATTCTCAAAAATATTTCATTAATTTAATTTTACGCAATTAAAAGTGATCATGGAATCCAAATGCTAAAATTTCAATAATTGTTATGCTCTCAATAATATATTATAAATCACTTTTACTGAAATTGTATCGATCATACCGTCTTAACGACGTTCGTCGAAAATATCTCGGCGCGATGCAATCTGCTAACACTTTTAGTCTTCTGTGTTATGTTTGTAAGAATTGTGCTTGAATCAAGCCGACGCTTCCGAACAAGCGGGTATATGAATGCGCCGCTACGTTGCGAGTCGTCCGCCCATCACCTGTTTCGCTGGCACGCAGGTGTTCCGTGAAAGTTACTCTACTAGAATCATACTACATTCTACATTCATTGTATGTACACATACTAGGGATAGCTATGCAACATTACTCATATAATTCTATTTCATTAGTATATAAAACTTATTTCATTATTAAATGACATGTCGTCCATCTTTTTATGTTTTACTGAACTTGCAAATTATTCCAGAAATATAATTATTAAGATAATCGATGTAATATTTATAATTTGATCTTAATTTTTTTATAAATATCAAAATTGTATATTACTGATAAAGAAACACAACCAAGTTCTCTAAGCTTTGGATATGTTAAAATACAAAAATAAGAAACACATATTTTTTTTAAAAGTGCTTTCTCGAAAATGAAATACCCATTTACAAAAAATTAGTTTGATACAATTTTATTTTATAGTTTAAAACTATAAAAAATAGTAGAAAACAATTTTTTAAATAAAAATGGAATAATTTTAAAAGTACAATACTTTAATAATAATGTAAAATTAAAAATAAAATTCAATAAATATTTTAAAAAATTATTATTTTATAAAGTGCTCTTGAAACCATTCGACTTTTATTTAAAAACTGTTTTTTTTATATTTTTTATAATTCAAACTATATTCGATTTGAAAGAAAATAACCAATGTTTTTTAAAGACTTATTTCACCCGTCAACGTATCAAGAAATCACTTAAAAAATAAGTATCTCTCATTTTTGTTTATATTTGAACATATCCAAATATTATATTAAAATCGGAGAAGGACACCTGTTTGTATTCCCTTGTGAGATAAATTTCAAGGATATTCTATTCGTCTATTTTTCGCGGAAGTAACCAGCACCTGTTGATTTTTAGTCATTTGTATTCCAGCGAGGACGAACGAAATCGGGACTCTTTCGAGAAAGGTGACGACGCAGGTGTATCGCGATGCGGTAGAGTGAGAAGAACGGAGGTACCCGACGCGTGCGCTTGCTCGCTTTCTTTCTTTCCCGCGCTTCTGGAAGCGAGACTCGACGGCGGCGGTGGCAAAGAGGACGACGACGTCGCTACCTCGCTCCCCCGTTTCCCACGACGGCTCATTACGGCTTCCCGACCCGCAGCCGCGTCTGCCGTGGCATTCCCGAACGGAACGCATCGTTCGCGAGTAGAAGCCCCCGCGCACCACGCTCGACTTCTTCTCCGTTAAGAAACTTGGGCTAACACGTTTCGTAGAACGGGACATGCAGGCGGGGAAAGAGGCTCGTTTCAATATTTGTACTAGAAACGTGCGGCGGGGGCGAATACCGACTCTTACACGCGATACTCGCGTGTTTTCCCGGATCCGGAGGACGCAGCAGCGCGAGAAGCTGCCAGCCGGCGCGGCGGAGCCGGCTCTCGACGGCTACCGGGAATTGGTTTTGCCTTATACGATAATACTCCTCGAGCCCGTCCAGTGCGCGAGGTGTCCGCCGGAAAAGGCGGTAGCGGTACCCCGACGCACGAGTAATTTGCATCTGATTTCTTTTTAGCGGATAGTCACTTAACTCGTGACTAATTGGTTAAATTATTTAACACACCGAGTATCGTGCGGGATGGAAGAGGAAGCTTAGTAGGCAGAGGCCTTGGATGCAGATTTTTATTGGGAGCGAGTTTACGTCGAGATTCAGACGGAGGGGGAGCGACCTGCCTGCCGTTGGCATGAAACTTTTCGTCGGGATAACTATGCGCAGAAGAATGCTTATATACAAGGAAAGAGTCACGTACGTATCTCGCGGGTTTGAAAAAGTTCGAGGTTAAAATAAAGAATCTGACGTTGTAAAAGTAACATGCAGATGCCAATGGGTCAAAGGGTTGGAGTTACAAAGTCTCATTTTTCCTCTTCGAGATCTTCTTAGCATCTCTTCTCTTTTTGTTTAACGATTCTACAAAATAAACACATTTTTTTATAAATGTTGACACCAAACTCTATATTTTAATATTAAACTTTCCAAAATAAATAATAATACTAATCACACTGATGGGGTATAAGTGTACCCCACACAATTTTGCGTGGCGAAATTGTAGTCTAAAATTATAATTACTTCTTAGGTTGCTTCTTTAAAATTTAAATGACAAAGAGAGAAGTACAATTTTTATAAACCCGACTTATTTTTTCCATTTTTCCATAAAAAACTCAATTCACAAAGTTCGTTTTGACATTTCTAGCCAATGTGTTTGAGGGTTCAATTTCTCGCAAAATATATACCTTGTTAAGGATGTATGTATCATATTTCAAAACATTATAAAAAATATAAAAATTTCATAGAATATTCTAGTATTATATTTCTATTGAATATCTATGTAAAATTTGAGACAATTTACTTATTAGTTTAAAAGTTATTTAATTTTTTGTGTACTTATGATTCTTATGTAAAATCGCGTTTTGCAAATTTGATATATAGGGAAGTAGCATTACCAATTAAATCAAAATTTTTACATATATTAATAAAACTCTAATAAATATTTGTATAAAAATTCATCCAGATCCATTTAATCATTTAAGTTATTTATATGAAATTGCAGCAAAATATAATAATTTTCGCTGCAAAAATCATTATAAATCAAATTTCTGATTGTTTTCTTTTTTGTAGCTAGTTTCAGAAAATTCGGGCATTTGCTATCAAAATTTTTTGTTGATTGGAAAAAAAAAGAATAAACTTAGAGAAGCCTTCAGTTTTTGAATTTCGATAACTTTTGCTCGTATTGTATAGCCAAAACATCCTTAACCATAAATAGATTTCACTTTATACATTTATCATAATTCTTTTTGAATCTTCTTGAATTTATTATGCGAAAAATAGTATTGGTAACACATTGAGAAAGTATCTTCTTCTTTTCTCGAATAATGTAAATACAGCGTACATACATAAGACAAGTATCTTAATTAGCTGACGATCGAGCCAATTGAGATAACCGTACGGTAAGAATAATTTCCACGCTGTGCCAAATTGTACGGCTACAAACGACGTTAATTAGTAAAGCATATCCATAAATATAATTGTTATCTGTTTCTCTGAGATCAAAGCCAGGATCGCCGTGGTGCATAGGTAAGATGATTTTCTCAGCGGACATCTGTCGACGCACGCGCGAGCGCGATACTCTCCTCTACATTTCTCATTATACCGCATTCTTCGGGATAGTACGGTGTAAATCCACGGCGTGCGAGATTTATGGTGCGGTACCGGCGCCGACACTGTCTTCAAAAGATTTCTTCCCCTCTTCTTTTTCTCTCGATCTCATGAAGCGATCCCGCTATTTGGGAAGCAAGAGGAGAACACCGCGCGGTAGGCGAATTACACGAATGCGACCCGGATGAGAGTCTCGCTGCCCGCGTGTATCATCATCTGGAAATAGGTACATCCGGACTCTCCGGGGTTGGACCAGAAACCGCAACGGGTTAACGTTACAGCAGTCGCGGAAAATTAGCGAGGCTCCTATGCGGATGCGTTTACGCGATGCAGCTTACCGCGACGAGTATTTCCGACGAATATAATTGTCGGGCTGTTAACCACGCCTCACGGAGAGATGCCTGCGTTATTAGAGATCGTCTTTCGCTTAATTCGCGCGTATAGATTTTCATTGCTACTTTGCGAAGCGTTGCGCGATGGATGCGCCCGCCGCGTCGATACCGCCACGCGATGCGTAATCATCGTCGGATCACCTTATCGAGGAACGAGGGCGGAACGGCGATCTCGGAGATTCGATTGCCAATCGGTGGAGCGTGCGCGAGAAACGTTTAACCGGGAGTCTAAATTGTATGGGATGCGCCTCTAAACACGTCATAATCAGAGGAGGTACGAAAGCCGAGTAAAAAATTCCCTGTACTTATTTACTATTACCTATTCAATTTTGAGATTTATTTAAATTTAAGAAAGTATATTCTCATATTCTATTCATTTCAATTTTCTATACTTTTTATCAGTTTCGAATTTTTTCACGAATACAAAGATGATCTCTCTTAATCCCTTTGTGGTCACACGGGGTCAATTGAGCTCCAAAAAAAGTTTGAGACTTTATATCTCTTAGTTCAATTTTTTTGTCAAAAAAATTAAAAATTTTAAAAATTATGATTTTTTTGAGTAAAACTTATTTTTAAAAGTATTTATTTTCGCGATTTTTTAACAATATTTGTTACAATTAATATTACAATTGTGTTTTATAAAGATCTTTATAAAATTGCTGTATTTTTATGTTTTACAATATTTAAAGTATGTTCAGTAATTTTTTTACTTCAAAAAAAAAAACCTGTGAATACGCCCCCCGATTAAATGAGCTGGGGTCATTTTTACCCCCATGTGACCATTACAGAATTTTTAAAGGATACAACCACGAAGGATTAATAAAAATTTATTAAAATTTATTATTTAAGAAACATAATTTTAAGACGACAAAGTTTAATACCGCTAAAGAGATATTTTTTAGTAATATAAATTTACATTTACGATGCAAAACTTTCTTTACAAAATAACGAGAATAGCGTTAATCAAATAATAACTGCCAAAGCTTTTCGGGCAGGATACACGAGTGTTGCATTAAGCAGAAATATTGCGTTATGGAAAGGTCAAATCGGCCATTTGGATGCGAAAAAAAGAAATGAAAGAGAAAAATCTTTAATCACGAGAATCCATCATGGCGCTTATCTGTTTATATGTGGCGCGGAAAATAACTTATGTCCACGAAGGGTCAATAAACACTCCCCGCAATATCGCCACGGTCGTAATGTGTGCCTCTTCGAAGCGAAGGATTTCTTTTCGTAGGGAGCAGCACCGCCAACTTCGAATTCCCAATTATACGATATGGGATTCCGTGAGGTCCTTCGCCATATCGTCGCATCGCCCAATCTTACGACTCCAATAATTTACGTTAACGACGATCGCCGCTGAGCGATCCGCTATTAACCGGTAGAATTCTAGTCTCCGCGGTAAACGCCGAAAGAGCAATGCTAATATTCCCTCATTCGCGTTAAATTAATTCCTGGAAGACCGGTATATCGCAAAGGCACGCCGTTTTTCAAGCTACCGTGGCGTAAGGAACTATAAGGGCCCTGTAATAAAATGTAAACTAGAAGATAACTGAGGGATTGTATCGACAGGATACATTAGAATAAAAGGAATTTCAAGAATGTAAGTCATATGGTTCAAGAAGGTTATCGCTTTAAAACTTTATCTTTAATTGTTAGGGTCACTGCACCAGTCGCTGAACAATAATCAGTAAATGACTGTTTGATGTCCAATAAATTAACGTAGATCTCAATTCAACTTACTCTTTATCTTTTTCTAATTTTTAGGACTAGAAAAAGATAAAGAGTAAATTAAACCGAGTTTAAAGTTTTTCTACATTGATGGAAATGGACATGAGAAAACTAAAATAGATTGTCCGGGATGAAGTTGCGCATACTTGAAACGCCATACAGAAAAGTCGACTGAAGTTTGAAGAACTTTTTGCCAGGGTGCGCGCCAGCCATTTTGTAAACATAAACCACGCCAAGCATTCCATCATGGCTACTGATGTAGATTTCGAAGCTCGAAATTCAATTAGCATCCAAGAACAGCATGTTTTCATCAAATTTTTTTCTGGAAACCAAGAATGCCATGGAAAACTGGTGAAGATTATAAATCTTCGTATCGTACAATACTGGTACTAACGCTTGAGTAAAGGAAACTAGAGAGAGAGAGAGAGAGAGAGAGAGAGAGAGGGGAAATTTCAGAGCAGCGAGGAGAGGGTCAGCGTTCACAGATTCTCATTGACAGCCAATTAGTTGAAGTAATTCAAGCTGCTTTTAGTGAATCAAGAGCATGGACCAGAAGGTCTTTGTTAGCTAAATTGGGAATTCCCAATTCCACTGTGCACGATGTTGTGACTGGAAAATTAGGTTTTCGCAAAATTCATGCGAAATGGGAGGACTCACACCTGAGCACCTGGAAAGACGTGTAGCGTACTCAAGACTTAATTACATGACTGCAATCAACAAAAAACCCGTCTTGATCGGTCAAATCGTTCATTTTTCGTGGTCATTTAACAACTCCGTCCTGGACAACCTAATATTAAAATAATAAGACTTCAAAATAATAAATTGCAAATTAATTGATTTTACATCTTTTTACATCTAATTTTCATACAGATTTGATTAAAATATCACTTTTTACTTAAAATTGATATTGCATTAAATAATTTTTATTTGTTCATTAATTAGTACAATGATTCTACATAGAATTAGTCTTGCTATTATTATAATTTTACGCTATTGTATAATACAAGGTAAAATTAAGTTTATAACATTGAGACTAGAACTTAGCAAGTGCTCCACTGAAAAAAATCTAGTAATAATAATTTAGTCTAATGACAGTTACTAAATGCTTTGGGGAAATAGTTCCAATTAAATGTTCAGTTGATTTAATTAAAAAATATGATAACTATTACTAAACATTTGGTTTAATTTATCCAAGATTTGGAAGTGAGTAATGAGTGCGTGATCATTATTATCAAATCATGTGGTAAATATAAACTAGCGAATTTGTTAATATAACTAAATTGCTTAGTAATAGATGTCGAATGATATGGTAAAGCTTCAGTTGATAAAACTTCTTGACAACAATTTGACAATAATTACCAAATTATTTGATTAATATTATCAAATAATTTCGTTATAAGTAACAATTTATTTAGTTGTAACAACTAAACGCTAATTTTGCTTTAATAAATATTTAGTAATTATTACCAGACGGTTGGTTATTAATATTATGTTTCATAATATTTATTAAATATTCTATTAATATACTCAAATATATTTAATAACTATTATCAGGCTTTTTTTTTTAGTACAACAGTAACGAATTCGTTATTCATATTTAGTCTTCGATTCTTCTCTGCGAGAGAATCGAAGGGTGTATTTCCAATTTAATCGGAGGCAATGAACGAGATTCAATCTCAGAACGAGCCTCTTCGTTATTCATCGCCACTCATCCGGTGCAACGCGACAGTAGCGGCCGCAGGAATTCCCGCGCTAGGGTGGGGAACAAAATTCCGCGAATATTCGCACCTTACGAGCGCGGTCGGTCTCTCCCCGAGGCGACCGCGTCTCGCGCGTTGATCGAAACCGCGGTTTTCGATCGACGGGAACGACCGCGGCGGCGCGGCGTGGCTTCCACAACTGGAGTTCTAATCTCGGCCGGTCGGTGGACGGAACTCGTTCGGTGCACCGGAGACCGGAGGAGGTTCCGCGAATCGCACTCACGCGAGCGCGAAGGGATAAGGCAATCCGCCGGCAGGGGAATTATGCAGATTGCCGGTTGGAATCCATCTCCATCGGCTCGCCCGAACGTACGTGAGTTCATCCGCGCGGCAAGGCAAGGCACATGCACGATGCAGCACTCGGTTTGTGCGAACAGCGGCCGTGTATATATATGTATAGTATGTAGCTTTTCGCTTCGTTCGTTCGTACGATTGCCCGTCCGTTCTCGACTCCGTCGACCTTCCGCGACTGCGCTTTAATGCACGCTTACGCGACGCTGATCGCGGAGTGCCGCGCTGCACGCGTGCACGTTATTTCTTTTTTTTTTTTCTTTTCTTTGCATACGGACATTATTGCGCCGACCCATCCGACACTCACGACTTGATAAATGAGCGAATTAATCGCCGTTATTAACGGTAAAATTACTACCTCTTAATCGCACTGCGTTAACACGCCTCGCGCCTTCGTACTTCGGCCATCGGCTGGAGGGGTCGAATGCGCAAAAAAAAAACGCGCCGAATTACATACGTGTACATCACGTACGTGTATAACGTATCCGTAATCCGAGATACCCGTCAAGATGCAGCGTAGCGAATTACACGATCGCGAGGGTGGAAAGGGCGGGGAAGAAAACGCGAGGCGTTTCCTCTCTCCTCTCGCAGAAACGACGGAAATTTCACGTCCAGTCTCTTCCTCGCGGCGTCCGGGATGCTCCTCCTCTATTTTCATTCCTGAAAGATCGCCCCCGGCCCTGCTCGCGCGATCCGGTTTACCTATCTCGTCCAATAAACATCGGTCCGTCTCTCGATGGAAAGTTTCTGACCAAGTCTTTCCTCGCGTGCAGCGACGATGTAGCGTCGCTTGACCGTGAAAAGCGCAGCGCGCGCAAGTCGCGAAAATAAAAAGCGCTCTCGCGAGTACCGTTCGCGATCTCACTCCCTCCCAGTAGTCTGTCTTCGAAATGTCGGAAGGAATTATATGCCTTGTTGACAGCACACCGCTAGACTCCGATTAAGTATAATAGTAATGCTTATCGAGGTTATTGGGACGATAGACTTTGACTTTTTGCATAAGTTAACGTGGAGTACAAACAATAATCGATTACGCGATTCGTAATTAATTGTGCGTAAAAATCATAGAGGAAGGAACCCTTATTGGAAACTATTGGAATGCGAATAGTTTTTCAATAGTTTTCCGGTAGTTTCCAATGTTTTTGACAGTCCAAGTAGTATTTTTCTATAAGGGTAGGGGATAGTGGAATACCATTTGGTTTTTTTTAAATAACTCAATAAATATTAACGCAACATAATTATTAACATCAGTTTGTTTGGGTATATTTCCAATTTAATCGAAGGCAATTAATGAGATTTAATCTGAGGACGAGCCATAGAGCTATAGAGCCATAGAGCCAAAGAGACCTTACTAGTCAGATCTGTGGTTCATAGAATGAGCCATAAAGTTCTACCAATCACCCTATAGATAGGTCATTAGGTATACAGAACGAGTGTAATTTACTGAAGAGGGAAAAAAGATGCGTTTGTGAAATTCAGGGAGGAATAATAATGTCATAAAAAGCATGTTTAATTATACAAAATTACAAATATATGATCCTTCGTAGATCTTATACATTAATAAGTACCACAAATTAAAGTTTTACGAACATTTCATAAAACATATTTTATTTGAAAAAAAAAATGTTTTTCAAATAATTTCTTTAGATTAGAAAATAATTTTTTAAAATAATTTCTTTTCTGCTAGTAAGCATTATGCAACGTCCACATGAGGTTATGAAGACGCAAGAGCGTAAGCAAACAGCTCACAACCCGTCTTACTATATGATATAACTTTATGTGTCAAATTCATACACACATTTACAGCATTCATTAAATTTAATTACATTATTTGAAAGTCATTTGAGGCCTTCAAGCTAGACTAAAGTTAAAAAATTAATATCTAATGTACTTCTTAAAATTACATAGAGAATCTACATTTGTGAAAATCACTGCTACGTGCAAAACTGAAATTCGTTTTTTATAAAAAACACGAACACTAATGACCAGTAACCATTCTTCCATGTCTAAATAGACTGTAATTTTAATGGTTGCTCTTAGAATTCAACACGAATTATACGAAATCATGGTATCATGGTATTTCATCACCCCATACGTATCTCACAACCCCCGTCTTTCCTCTACGGATAACACTTTTAGGAGTTAACCATTTTATTTTACTAAATATATTTTAGTAAATTTTGTTAAATTAATAAAATGTGTTTAACAAAATAAAATGATTTATTTTGTTAATTTTGTTAAACACATTTTTCACTCATCTAAGTTTATCCTAAGATTAAAGACTCTTGTAGACTTTATTTTGAAGCTATTTCGACCAACTCCGATCATCCCAATTTGAATCGACGATTAACTCACTCAAGTTGCCAATATAAAAAAGTATAACAGTTTATTATAAAACGAAAAATTTTCTTCTTTTCTCTTCTCAATCAACATTTGATCACATCTGATAAACTTTTAGTTTAATAAATGGAATTATTAATTTTTTGTTATTTAACGAGCTGTTGGCAATACTACTAACAGAGTTAATCATCGACTAAAGTTAATCAGAGTTGGCTCTTAATGCGCTTAATCTTCTAGACAACTTCATTTCCTTTATTTGCATGGCAGGCTCGGATTATACGCTTTTAATTAAACGTAGATTAAAATGGATAATTGGACTAATGATTAAAAAATATAAATTAATCCTGCCCAGGAATCTTCAAGGCGGCGACTTAAATGTCGAATGCGCATTTAAACCGAGATTTAGCGGCGATGGGCGCGGATCCTAGTTTGAGATTTTCCGGGCGCAAACAACGGCGCCAACGATAATGGCCGCGATCACCCATATCTAGAGAGGATCACCGCGATCATGGGAGAGAACTCGTGCGAGGTTCAGGTAGTAGCGACGACCGGCTGCCTGGGCCGGCTTCTCGGCAGGCCCCGCGGGGAAGAAGGTGCACGAAGAGAGGAGAGGACGGGAGAGGATCGCAGCCGAGAGAACGAGTCGGTCGCGGCTATAATTTAGAGAATAATATACTCTCCGGAGGCATGCATTAAGCTTCCCGTCTCCCCGGGAAACTTCGAGTTAGACTGAGACGGAAGCAAAGGGAGACAGAGAAATGATGAGAAAAAGAGAGAGAGAGAGAAAGAGAGACCACTGTGTGCGTATTAAATAAAAAATACAATTTGTCCGTTAATTTCTCCGCGTGATTAATCGGATGTTAAATGTGTGTACGGCGGCGGCGGCGGTGATGGCCGACGAGGACGACGCCGAAACGTCCTTCAACGCGACTCCGGAATTTCGCATCGGCCCGCCTCGGCGCCGAGGAACGTAACTCTTATTCACGCGCGCGGACTCGGAACCCGCGAAGAGAGATCGCGTCGCGCTCGGCAATTCAGGCAGCAGCAGCAGTCGGGGCCCCGGCTTGTCCGGAGCTCGACTCGGCTCGGCTATACCCCGCGGGAAAGAGGGGAACGCGAAAGAGGAAGAGAGAGAGCGAGAGAGAGAGAGAGAGGGAGAGAAAGGATACGAGAGGGAGAGGGCGAGCTGTAATTTAGAGAAAAACGTTCGCCGGAGAAGCCGCGGGGCCCTACTTTTCGTGCTGCCCGCCGACCCGCCTACCTGGCCTCTATTACGCGCGCTGGATCAGAAACAACCTGCGCGTCCATCGAGCAACAGCAACCTACATCTCCCTTCCTTTCCTCCCGTCCAGTCTCCCGTGTTTTCTCGTGGTCAGGCCCTATTCCCTCCTCTCTTTCTCGGCGGGCCCCGCGGGCCCCGAGGACTCCTTCCTCCGCGCGCCCGGCGATCCATGCCCAGCGATGCGTCGCCGTCGCGTAGCTGCCCCGTGACTGCCCCGTGACTGCCCCGTGAGCGTGAGCTCGAGTGAGCTTAGAGAGGACGCGCCGTAGAGAGAAATCCAATCAATCCGCGATTACCCGCGCACATGGGGCAATAGAGGGATCAGCAAATGCGAGGATGCGCGCCCGAACGGGGCCGCGAGTTCCCACCTCGCGCCCGCACTTCCAGGTGTTTGAGGTTCCGGGGGACGGGCCTCGTGGATTAACGCCTGCTGGAAATTACATTTTATTTGCTCGCCCGTCGATCCCGACCCTCCAATAATCGCGCTTTGCCAGCTCATCGCTAGAGAGATGGATCATTATTTTATATTATTTGATACCCGCCGTCGCCGGGCAATCAGCAAATATTGCGGTATACATTTTCTCGTCGCGAAATAAAATTCTACCTCAAAGTATCATCGGGGCAACACATTTTTCACCAAAATAAAATAAACGGGAAATGTGTGTGTGCGCGCGGAAAAGATTGCTATTTGTTTTTACTAATCGTCAATCAATTGGAGACTAATTGAAATTTTGAAGATAAATCTGATATAATTGCTTCATACCTCGTTCCTCTTATTATTCGATGAAATGCGGCTCGTTTCGTGCCGGCATGGTCTATTTTTATTCACCATCTGCTCGCTTAACTTCAAGATAAAGTAATTACTCGCATCCAGAACAGTATCTTCGAGGAGCAACCGCTCGGAGCCTCTTGAAATGAAATGAAAGAGGAAATAGAAACCTCGCCGTCCGTAAAATCTGGCCGTGCACGGTCGTTAAAACTCGCCGTAATTCGTTTAATTGAAACGCCAATTTCGCCGAACTCATTGTCGAACACGTCGATACGCTGTGCGTATCGATCGCGCAGCCTCGTTCAATATTTCGCGGGGGAAAAAAATTATTGCCGCGATACGGCGATTAATATTGAATCGAACATCGAAGCTAATGAAACGTGCAATGCACTCTCTCGATGTAGGATGCGCTACATTGAGCTCCCCGGTTAATGGCTAAAATTCCATAAAACGAAAGCGAGAATCGCGTGCGCGGCGACCAAGCAGACCGTGGAGGAATCCGTCCGTCTTCCTCGGTAGCGGAGGTCGGGGGCAGCGGCCGCGATTCGCAGCTACTTTAAGGCTCCGACGTCTTTTTCCACCCGCGAGATTTACCGAGAAGACCGAGGAGGAACAAGAGCGGTTTGTTAATCCCACCGAGAAAGGGAGAGAGACAGAGAGAGAGAGAGAGAGAGAGAGAGAGAGAGAGACTTTTTGCCGCTCGCTCCCGTAGGATACTGCAGCGCAACGCTCGTTCCACCGAGACCGAGTCCGTTCGAGCCTTAATTATGAAGCGACCGATCGGGAGGGTAATAATTTCGAGACGTTAAGCCATGTGTTTGTTCTGCGGGAATTTATTTATTAACGGTTAACGATTACTTCACTCGCGGGTGCGATTAACGCCGGCGCGGAGAGTGGGATTATCGATGCAAGAAGAGTCTCGGGTTGCATGGATATTCTTTAACGATCGACCTCGCTTCTTCGGTGATTGAGTTCTTTCCTTCGGGTCTTCTGCTCCCCGCAGGTGCATTCGTCAGCAAAAAAGGTGGAGTGCTCCTAATGAACTGAGTTCTAGGTACTTCTAGTTACAGAAGCTCTTAATGATGGACTACATCGATGGGCGCACCGATACACGGATCGTGCGAGATACATTCTCTATTGGTAGATCTTCAACTTCAGGATCTTGGATCACCGGATGATAGATCTTTCAGGGTCGTGAATTTTTTAGCTTTTAGATTAATTGGATGTCGTTTTTTCAGGTCTTTTCATTGAGAGATAAGTGTTTGATATTTGTAACTATAATTACGTTGAAGAGAATTGTGATTGGATACTCCATTTTTAGTTATTACTATTATAATATAATGTTAGTTAATAATAGCTTTGCATTTTACTGTAACAAAATTTTGTTATAAATTATGACAATTTCAAATATTAATATAGTAAAAGATATGAAGATATCAAGCTGTGTGATGATAAAAATAAAATAAACAATTTTATATAATAAAATCAATCACAATTATAGTGAATATAACTATTTTTTAAACATTTATTTACCATTTACGTAGTAATAATAACTATAATAGCTATATTTGCATGAATAAAACAACTATAAATATAGTTGGCATCGAAAATAACTATAATTTAATTAAGGTAATTGCAATATTTTTCTCCATGTTTATTTTTAAAGATCTATCAGCTTATGTTCTTTCTTTCTATTTTTTCAATATGTAATTCGACTTACATTTTTAAAGGACGAATTTTAATTTTTATTTATTATTATAAATTCAATCACATCGATTATATATTTGTCTTCGTTATTTTTCTTTACTGTGCTAAATTTATTTTAGAATCATTATTTTATCACATTACTGTATTTTTATAGCAGCTTAATTTTATTTTAGATAATATATTTTTATAACAATTTAATTGTTCTAGATAAAGAAAAAAAATAGAATCTTTTTTTTATACGTTGCATAATAAAAAAGTAACATTTTAAAAAATAATATCATTATTTTCTCTTTGAGTTATCATCAAAAGTTCAAGTGATGTTTCAGCCGTTCTCTACAAAAAGAGATGTTTAAATTCAAGATGAAGACATAGCCGAATGGACAAAGATAGCGGCGAGGCATACAAAAATACCAGTCCGACGATGAATATATTCGTGTCAGGAGAGATAAAAGAAAACGAATACTCGGAGCTTGTCTGCGCGGGAGAAATTCTCGTCGTCGACGATGTGGTAGGAGCGGGTTACCTTTGAAGATCGGTATCGTCACCAATGACAAAAGTTCATTCCGTCTTTCATTTTGAACCTATCTCAACTGTAGACTTTCACCCTCGAATAATAGATATTATCAAAGTGAAATCTGTCTCTCTCTTCATGAAAACTATAATAGATCCGTGACGAGCACACACATTTTGTTATGATGAATCGTACCTTTATGTATAAATACTTTCACGCAAATGCAGGATGTAATTTCAAGCGCCACATATTTCATTTGAATTTCTATAAATTTTTCAGTAACGCAAGGAAAAAACAATTATGGTTGACTCGTAGTATTACTTTATTTATAGTCGCCAGTTTGTCGACTAAATTTAGAATTATTTATTAATCATAGTAAGTTAAGCACATTATAGTGAAGGTAAATTTTGGTTATTATAATGAAATATTTTGGTATACAATCGAAACATTTAAATATAATATTGATGACTATTTGGTTAATACTTTCCAGTTAGATTTATCAAATTTCTAGTACATAGTAGTACACAGCACCGCCATTAAAAGCAGCATTTTATTTTTTATAAAGAAAAACTGCAAAATAGAATTAAAAACAGCATTATAAAATTTTTCACTGATACATATTCCAATAAAATGATTTTTCTTGCGAGTCCTCAACATTAGGTTCAAAGATGAAAGTAAATGAGAAATATATTTTCACAATACAATTATTAGTTCAATACGAAAGTTAATTCAAGAACCTAATAATTCCTACAAGAATTTTTTTATTTACAATAATATAATAATCGGTCAAAATTTCACATTTCATTATTTATTTATTTATTTATTTTTAAACAGACATACTAGTTAAATCTATCATTTCCTATTAATGCAACTATTTTTTACAGTGTGATTGTAACCAGAATACATGCAATCAAATTTGTTTATTTTAATAAAAATTGTGGATTGTTCATATTTCAGGTTGTTATATCCATATTTCAGACCAATTCAACCAATTTTTTTCAGTGCAGGTAACGATCTAAGCTAAAATATTTCTATATTGAAATTCTATTTCCATTGATTGCCGTCTGACCTTTGAATTAATCTAAACCGAGATAACTTATACCAACTCAATTACAACGTTAAAGTAAGACACACCCAAGTAAGTAGCTCGAATCAACCGTTTAAAGTATATCCGCCGTCCGTAAGGAAAGCCGCACGAGGGGAAAGCTTTTTAACAAAAGAATCCGATGGTATCGCACCTTGATTCCTTTGCGGACAGGTATGTTTTATAATCATGCGAGGCTATTACATCGCGCTCCTCCGTGCATCCGCCTACGTAGTAATAATACGTGACTTTCGGCGATGAGTTACGTCGCGGGCGAGCGGCTTCTCGAGGCGGGCGCAGGCGGGTGCGGTAAATCCGTCATGGGGCCGTGACAGATTCACCTTTGTCAGGGCGGAGAGTAAAGGCGAAGAAAGCCGGCGGCG
>QKQZ01047723.1:0-14576 GCA_003595255.1 Solenopsis fugax
GGCTGCCTCCTCGCGCGAGCGATACGTCTCGCGGCGCATTGTGCAGCGTTGTTACATCGCGGCGCGGAGCCCGCGTTTGTGTGGAGCGCGGGATTAACCCCGGAGTTCAGCGCACTGGGGGCTCGCGATTGTATGCGCCCGTATACACCTATCGAGCGTGGCAAATTTTGCGAACGCGCTTGAAATAACCATATTACAGCAGAAGTAAGATTGAACGTTGCGATATATAGAACGTATTCAGTATGTGATAACAGTTATATCGAAAATGAGGCAATTGCTTAAAGGATTGCGATTGGATCGCTGAAAATACCACGTTTCTGCATCTTTCGATTCGTTATTGAGAATATTTTTTATGCGGGTAAAAGTGCTGGAGCTGAGTGATATTACAGAAACAAATATCTTCCATATTTTCGCAATTTATCTTTCCACGGTGTTATACTCCATTACCTTGAGTAACGAATGTAAACTATTTATATGCCATTAGTATTGGAGCTCCGGCGCATAAATAAATCGAACATTAAAATCGAACTTTGTGTCTCTCGCGCTTTTAATCTTGGCAAACGTTGTTTTGCATATGTAACGCGCTCCTATCCTCCTAAATTGAACGAATTATTTAGCATTCGAGGTAGAAACCGATCGCGCGCGCGCGCCGACTAGTGTGTTTTGTCGAAAATCCAATCCTCTCCCGGAGCATACCTAATTAATGGACCGTGCCGCGCGGTCGCCGAGCGACGAAACGCGAGAACCGAGAGATGGTTAACGTCGCGAGACGAAGAAAGCGAACTTTACGAGCGTTGGAGTAAGCCGCTCTCGGGGCCTAACGAGAGTCATCTTCCCCGAAGTGTAATTCTAGCGCGCACGAAACGATCAATCGAATCTATTGTTTGCCGTACCGTTATGTACAATGACCGCGAGCAAATTCGACATCCTTGATTGTCCGGCAAATACCGTTGGACAATTCTAGACGTCGTTGTGAACGATCTATACAAGGTATAGGTCACGGAGGTAATGATATTTCAGCGATGAAATATAAAACTCCCAAGATAGATTGTATATTGAGAGAAAAAATTGTAGTGATGGCAATTAAGGTCAACCATACAAGTCTTGTTAATAGAATTATAATATATAGTTAAGTAAACTATATTATAGTTATTGCAACAAAGTTAATGGTTAAGAAAACTAATAAAAAATAGTTGTAATGTAATATATAATATAGTATATTACAACTATTTTTTACAACTTGGTTGCAATAACTATAATATAGTTCATTTAACTATATACAGAAAAAAATTAGTATCAAATCAACAATTCATTGTTTCATATATAAGCAAGAATATAAAATCTCTTTGGAAGTATTTATAATCTCAAAGAGACATAATTTGCTAACATAAAGAAATTTTGTTTCTTCATGTAAGCAAATTATGTCTGATCAAGATTATCAAATTCTTCCAAGAAGATTTTATATTCTTGTTTATATATGAAACAATGAATTGTTGATTTGATAGTCATTTTTTTCTGTGTATAGTTAAGTAAACTTGGTTGCAATAACTATAATATAGTTATTGTAACCAAGTTCATAGTTAAGAAAACTAAAAAAAAATTGTTGTAATGTAATATATAATATAATATATTACAACTATTTTTTTACAACTTGATTGCAATAACTATAATATAGTTCACTTAACTATGCACAGAAAAAAATACTATCAAATCAACAATTCATTGTTTCATACATGTATAAACAAGAATATAAAATCTTCTTGGAAGAATTTGATAATCTTGAAACAACATTTCTTTATGTTAGCAAATTATGTCTCTTTGAGATTATAAATACTTTCAAGGAGATTTTATATTCTTGCTTATAATATATGAAAACAATAAATTGTTGATCTGATACTAATTTGTTTTGTGTATATTATAACAAAACCCTTATAGTTGCCACCACTACAATTTTTTCTCTCAGTGTACCCTGATAAAAAAATAACTTATTAGACCAGCAGCTGTCTACAGAAAATCATTAAAAATTTTATGTACAGTTGTGTTATTATTATTACTATGAGTGTATAGCAAAATTCTCGTACGTATGCGTCATGGGATAGTTTTGGGAACGAGCACATGGACGGGCCACGTCGTAAACAACTCGGCTAAAACGCGGCGCGGATTAAGCTCGCGGTAGCGTGACGTATAAATCCGAAATTCGCAGCGGGACGCGGTCGCGCTTGTAATTTCGCGAGATCCCAGGCGAACTTCGGGAGGACAGGGAGTAGTTGGGAACGATTCTATCATTTTCTATCCCTCCCTGCATGTGCTCTTTTCTCTCTTCTCTCTCTCTCTCTCTCTTTCTCCTTCTCTCCCCTCCGACCCTGCGCAACATCGTCTACCCCTGACATATTCAGGATTCAGTTCGTCGCTTATATTTTGGAAGCACTTTCGAAAGTGCGCCGGCGGCGGACGGATTTCGGTGATTGACACCGACGCAACGACTGCGAGAGTCGGCCGCATGGCGCGAAAGAGCATCGTATATAAAGCGGGAATGAGCTCCGGAACAAGAGCGAGCGAGTGGGAACGGTGGCGGACGGGGGGACGAAGGGGTGGAGGCGAGAGAAAGAGAGAGAAAGAGAGCGAGAGCGAGCGAGAGCTCTTTATGCAGCCGGCGCGGCACGTATCGGCGATCGTGCGCCGGGGTTCGGCTTGATGAAATAAATGAACGCCAGTGGACGCCGACGGTCGCATCTTAATGAGGCGACTGTCACACAATGAGCCTGCCCAATCAATTATATGCGGACCGCGCGCGGTATGTTTCGTGCCCGGTTACAAGCCGCGCGCTCGTGTCGGCGAGACGGCGATGATACGTGCGCTGCCAGTCACCATCTCTCTCTCTCTCTCTCTCTCTCTCTCCCTCTTCTGGCATCAGTAACATTATTGGCGCGATCGCCGAGCCCCGGCAATTACGATCACGCGACCGGGGTCCCCCGGATCTCGCGAGCGAGAAAACCGCGTTGCGCACGGTTGCGCTGTTGCAACTTTGCGCCAGTTTAGCCCTCATCCGTCAACCCATTTCCCGAACGCGAACGTTAATTATTTTCTGGAAAAGTCACGTTAGGCAAAAAAAAAAAAAAGAAACATACGTACGCTTGCGTACGTTTTATCGATTTTGATAAGAGTTTTAATGGGCTCTCAAGAGAAAGAGAGTGGAAATTTTATTTCCAGAGAGAACGGGTCTTAGTTGGAATTAAAAATCTTTTATCGACCCATCATCACGCTTAATTTGACTGCAAGTGCCTCCGAAAACGCTGGTCGCGAGCGTGCGGGACAATTGAATTAAAAGAGCTCACGTACCGTCCTCCGGTGAATTGAGAGAAGGCCATTTCTCACGGTTACCGATAAACCGTCATATCGCATTCCTCGACATGACGGTTCGCATCGGCGATCGATTATCGATCCGGGCAACCGGGGGGAAAAACCGCGGGCGCCGGTGCCGCGTCCCGTCCCGTTCTGTCGCGTCGCGCAGGGAACTCCGACAGATTTGAATCCTAACGCTAAGTTATTCGCTTGTCAGCGCGCTCCCAAGAGCGTCGCGAATAGAATATGACGCCCACTTGTACAACCCATCTCTACATTCATTCCCATTTTTACTCCCACGCCCCGTCCATTCCCATGCAAGAGCGAGCGCGCATGTCCCTCATCTCCGACGACCCGTTCGAGGGGGGCGTTTCTCCTCTCGCTTTCCTTCTCCCGCTCACCCTATTCCTATCTCATTCCCTCTCTATCTCTCGGGAGAGATTCTCCCGAAGCAAAAAAAGTCCCAGGGTCCGGGACAAGATAAGACATTCGGGCATGCAACCCGGGCGTGAAACGACCCGATCGAATGTCCCGCGCTGGCGTAAGCTCGTTCGCCGCCCGCGCCCGATTCTCTTCTCCTCGAGAAGAGATGCCCGATAAACCTTTATGTCGCCGTTCCTTCCTTCGCGCCATCAGCAGCAGCAGCAGCAGCAGCAGCAGCAGCAGGAGCCCCGGAATATGGGCGGCGTGCGCGCGGAATTTATTGGAGAGCGGCTGCAGCGCGAACGAGGCTCGTTTCGTTTTCCGATAATAACCGGATGTACGCTCAAGCACTGTCCCGCGCACCCGATTACAACGCGGCGACAACGTTATGTATGTTAAATTGCCTCGAAATTCTATTCATTTGTCCGTTTACGTTTGGCCCTCGTTGACGGGATTTTCGACACCGGTCCCGTGAATGCAGCCGGGCAAGCGAAACGGCGAGCACGCCAGCGAAATTCAGTTAATTTACGCGATAATATATAATTACAACTATTATGTTAATCTATAATAATATTGTACAAATTGCGCGCATTGAATCCCTGCGGACACGCGCCAGGGGGAGGGGGGGATTTATAAAGGGCAGAAAGTTGGAATGTGACGTGATCCCATCTTTCGGAGACACCATCGTTATCCGTCCCCCCAGGTCCATTTGGACCGAAATCAATTAAATTAGATTGTTCCCGGTAAGTGATCCTATGAAAGCAGCAATCCAATACATCCAATGTTATCCTTGGTGTTCTTAAATCAATAATGGAACCGAGGTGGAATTAAGATCCGCGCGGGGACATCAAAAATAACAGTGGACAAACGACGAGTCGAATCGACGTTTCGACAATTCAATTTAAGCGATTAATCCAAGTCCGTCGGAGACGGACGACCAAGCGAGGGCGACCACTGGCGACCATCAGCAGCATAGCGGCGACGGCGCGTCCACTCCAAGCAAATAAATTAACACTTTTTGTAATGCCCCATGCAATAACGGCTCGAGTTCGAAGGGGACGCATTTCAAGACGCATATGAATCCTTTTCCGTCCTTTCAAATGGACACACTCTTTAAACAACGCCCACGTAACGCGATACAGCCTACCCAAAAGCGGTGAACGTTTTTGTCCCATTCAGCCCGGCCTCGGGCCCGAATGTTTGTACAGCACGCCAGGGCCCCGAGAGTGGATCCGTTACAAAGGGATCGGTTCAATCGTTTCGAACGATGACGATCGAGATACCCGCGAAAGAATCCGGGGCCTCGCCCCGGAAACGTGTCTCTGCGACGGGCGATCGTTAGCGAGAAACGTGCGAAGTCGACACGCGGGAGACGTGTATTTAACGTACACGTCTCGAGAAACTCGCCCCTCTCGCGGCCGCGAGAGCTGCACACGCTAGCCCGCGAGCGGCGAAATTCCAGTTGGAATTTTTCGGAGCGGAGCAGCGTTGCACGCGAGCGAGGCGGGCGAGCGAGCGAGGCGGGCGAGAAACGTATTTTCCTCCGAAACGGCACGTTCCCCCCCGGGTGCGCGCTCTATTTTCAAGAGCGACTGAGAAAGGCCAAGGAGCAGGAAGAGGTGATCCATGCCCGCCATTGTTACCCGACACTGGGAACGCTCGACAGGAATAGAACATGGAAACCGACTCGCCTGCACCATTCGCCGCCGCCGCTGCCTCCTCCTCCTCATCATCATCGCGTACGCCCGCGCGCGCTTTTGTCGCCGTTGCAACGCCGGCAATCCCCGCGATTGACACGCCGCATTGTTCGCGTCCGCGAACGGCTATAATTTCATCGTTCTTCACCGCGGATTCCTTACTCCCGTGATGACAATGTCGTGTGCGTGCGTGCCTCCGCTGCCCTACTGCCCGCTTTCGTGGGACGAGGAGGTGTGTAACCTTTTATGCGAGTTTTCTTTTTTTTTTTTTTTTTNAGTTAGCTTTTGTTAACACTTTGCCGACGAGAAGTAAAACTAAGGGATATTACGTGGATATAACGTAGATTATAATGCAATTATTCATATTTGTTAATATGTAAATCCCGCTTACGATGACTTTCGAAGTTAACACCGGAAAAAATTATATTCTCAATAAAAGGATTATATACTTTGTAAGCTCTCTCGTCACATATTCTTAACGGGCGAGAATATATTCTTCTTTTTTAGAATATCCTTTAAACTTAAGAATATATTCTCCCTGACAAACTTTGCAACAATGACATTCTATATAGATCATGTTTCATTTCATGTTGGCAACTATATTATATATTATAATTTAACATAGCCAGTGCAATGTTTGGTGCTCAAAATCTTAAACTTTGTGATATTTAAATAATGGATGTGACGCACAGAAAAAAAAATTAGTAAAAGAAAATTTTTCCTGTCATGTAAGCAAATTATGTCTGCTTAAGATTATAAATTCTTCCAAGATGATTTTATGCTCTTGCTTATATATGAAACAATTAATTGTTCATTGCTAATTTTTTTCTGTGCGGTAATAAACAGTGATTCGAAGAGTTAATTAGCTTCAGACATATTTTTTAAAGAGCAATATTTAGAATTTTTATTACTTTATTTAACTTGGTGTATTTAATCTTATTAGTGTATTTAACCTTTATCAAAACGACAAAACAGTGTTCCAATAAGATTCAATATTTTAAAATCATATTATCTCGAGTCATATTTGTGGAAAATAAGTTCTAAAATACACTAGAAAAAAATTGATAACTTGACTAAATTAAGTATTGATTTGAAAATCATATTTTTCAACTTGATTAAATTACTTCAGTTCAAGCATTTGTATATTTAACTTAAATACATAAGTACTTGAAAAATTTAGTCAAGTTAACAATTTTTTCTAACAATAAGTGTCATAAAATCATATAAAGTTTCGTCTTTTATCCTTATGAATTCTTATATAAATTAAGAATGTTTGTTACTAACATATCCCTTAGAGGAATTCTCTCTCAAGTTAAGAAAATCTTTTAGTGCCAATTTTAGAAGAGACAAAAAATTCGATTAAAAAATAGGAGGAAAATTTTTAAGTTGTAGACAGTTTTTTCGGTGTTCAAAATATACATGCTTTAAAATATAAAATTTAAAATAGTTTTTTAAAAGTGTCCATATTCGCAACTGAATTAGCAACGTTGCTAATCTAAAATAGTAACGTTGATCCGTCAGCGAAGTGTCACGACTTCATAAAATTCTAATGTTATTTCATAAAATTCCGATTCAATTTGTATTTTCGAATACGACATTCACCTCCTTGTCACTTTAATAAATCCCGTGTAATAACGGCTTCACATCGTTTTTATGACAAGCATTGAAAACTCCGTAAATAATCCAAAGGGTAGTCCACAATGATCGAAGACAATAAGATACTCGAAGTGAGTCAGACGGACTTCGGCCTCCTCGACGATCGGGGGTTCAGAAAGAAGGAGGAAATAAACGCTTACCTTAAGTATAATCAAAACGGTGGACGAATATCATTGTTGATGCGGACCGGCTAAGGGCGTGTTTCACATCCTTTCTTCGTCGACGCTCTCCATTCCCGTTTTGTTCGGTCGCGGACGTGTTTCGTCGCAAAAACGTTATTTGAAAACGGCTCCCCCTGCGGAGCCGGCTGATTGGGGTGCGCTATGGCGAATGAGGGCCACTTGTATTCAAATGTTTCACGACCCTTTCCCCCTCGGCCGGTCTTACGAGCGAACGAAGCGCCCCTTGGCACGGAAGTGTGCGTGCGCGGGCACGTGCGTACGCGTGTTTTCCGTGTACGTAGGAGTATAATTACGCGTATGCATGCGTATGCGTTGGCGTATTCCGTCGGTCGCGATCGCGCGCGAGAGCGTCGTGGTCATGGTCTGGAGTACGTACGTGTGTATCGCGTGCGTGCGTACGTACGTGCGTGCGTGCGTGCGTGCACGCGAAGGCGTACCAGCCAGATCTAGCGGAGAAAGGCAGCCTGGCGCCGCGTGTTCCAGCGACACCGTCCGCGGTAGAACGGCCCGAATTTTACGATTATGTTCTTACGTATACCCCTGCCCCGATGTATATACCCCGGGTGTAATTAAACCGGGAAATATTTAGCGCGACGTGCCTCACGCGCGCGACTACACGACTCTCTTCTCCCCCTCTGTGTATCGCGTCGCGCGGAGTATTTCGTGAATTCGCCGTATAATGTAGGGTTCGGGTGACACGTTGTACGGGTTTTGCTTTTCCGAGGCAAGAGCCTTATATATTGTACAATATATATATATATGCAATTTATATCGTTGGAATTCTCATCCGAGGCGGAAAGCGCGCTAAATGTTAAGTCCTTCGAAAGTAAAGTCCCGTGACGCTTGTTTCAGATAAACTCGCGTGGGTTATCTCGACTGCACTTTCACGTATCTTGCGATACACAAAAGTATAAAGCTTTCAACACACAAGAAACGTGGTTTTTTTGTTATCGTATGTCTGTTATCAGCGGTAACGTTAGGGCCGCCTTGAAATGTGTCTTTTTGTATAACGGCACATGTTCCCTCTAATTCTAAAAGAAATTTGAAAAATGGACGAACTGTTAGGTTTCTTATGTCGGCTCCTTCGGATCTTGGCGTTGCACCGAATTTCACGACACCTGGTATATAATACGCCTGCTAGACTCGAGACCGTGGTACCCTTGTCACCGAGAAAAGCACTACACGTTCCATCTAATTGTATCCTCCCCTGGGCTCCTTGCCAGCGATTATGGGAGATAGAAAGCAATCCGCAATTTTCAGGAAGTTCGAAATACAATACAATTTCTGCCCTAGCACACGTAGAGGAAAACCGTAAGCTTAATCCGGCACAGGTATAATATCGTTGGTTTGCGGCGGAAGGCCACAACGGAATTCAAGGCTGATTAATTTTGAGGAAGATAATTTTCAGAATTAAACTAACAATTAAAACACACATGTCCAAGCGCGCAAAAATAATTCACCTCAAAGTAATATACGATAATTGCGCACCAAATAGAATATTTTATGTATCGGACATATAGCCCCTACAAAGTAAATAAAATTTGGAAATTTGTTTAATATTAACACATTTCAAATAAACTATATGCATGTGAAAGTTGTGTGAATAAAATCATATTTTTATTTAATAACATTTTTATAGCTTATTTACTTTATTACTAAAAATTAAATTATTTTTTACAACATTAAGAAAAATCTCAATTTTTGTGTAAGTATTCAAGATGATTTATATAAAATTTTATTGTGATTGTTTAGTTACATAAATTATCTTAAATATTTAAAGTGTTTAAGTAAAAAAATTCAGATTTTTTTTCATTATTTCTTATTTCATTATTTCATTATTAATTATATTTTTATTAGAGCACATGTGTACTTCTTATTGAAATAATTTTTTATCCAGAAAATCGCTGCCAAATTTTTTCTACTACTTTCAAATGCAATATAAAACAATCTAATTTTTTCATAATTTTCTCAACCTATACATCCGTAATAGCGTGAATTCTCAAAATTGACTAACGTTGAAAATCTTAGTATAAATTATGAAACTGTCAATACATTATGAGAGCTTTCTAATTTAAATATACGAAAACCAATCAAACTAAAGTTGTCGATTAAAAATACAGCGTAAAATTCGTACGCTCAAACCGACATTAATTATTGATTTTCACAGCCCGGGTAATATTGATCTTTACCGTTTGGCTAATTTTGTCTTGATATCCGTAGGGAAGGAACATGAGAATTTCTAATAGGCGATCACGCGTATTCGTTTCGAAAGGCGGTGAATGAATGCAGAATGCCTCGCACCACTACTCGGTCGAATCTCGTTTCTGTGCGAACGGCAACACGGTGACTGCGTGTACCCAGTGGCATTGTACACCTCCCGAAAAACGTAAACACTAACCGCTGAGCGTCGAACGTCAAGGCCAGACCAATTTGTTACCACGAATTGTTTATTACAAAATATTTAACGCAAAATAGAATAAACGTATACAATGAATATTCAGATCAATTTCGACAAATTAATTATTCGCGTTAAATTAATTATAAAATCGACTTTATTTTGCTTTATGACAGGTCTTACTTTGTGGAAAGAATATCCATGTAAAATAATTTTTTATGTAATTGTTCTTTTCCGAATTCTTCATTAAAGTTGCCGTAGCAGAAATTGTGTGATTTCGTAATTAAATCAGAAAATAAAATTAAATCGACATAGAAGAAGTATGGTGAATCTCATTTAACGATTTATTAAAATTATACGGGATATAATTTGATAAAATTTTAATAAATTAATTCTGATTTTTCTATCGAAATGAAGATAATTTTTATTCCTTTAAATTTAATCGTCATACTTAATATTATACTAGGAAGATCAATATTAATCGATGTTATTAATATTCTAATTGGTATAATGTAAATAATATCTAGAAACTAAACGACAAAGCAGCTGAGCGGTAAACATCGATATCATCTGTGAAAATTATTAATTATTCGATATATGTGTAAACAATATTATAACTAACATTATACGATACTACTGGCTAATTGCAATCGCTCATGATTATGAACTATCCTGTATAATTATGAGATTTTGCGACTGTTTTTTAAATGAAAAGATATGAAAATAATTCATTATGTTTCAACAAATTTCTCTCAATATTTCAAATAAATTATAAATATTTCTTGCATTGAAATTGATACTTTTATGACGAGGTACTTAACCCTTTCGTGCCTGACTTTTTTTTTCTAAGAATCTAATTCACGTTTTATTAAAAGTTTTATGAATCTGTAGTCAAAATTTTTAAATTTAAAGTGACGGATTAAAATGAGTTTCCCTAAAATTCAATAAAATTTAATATTTTGGTCCGCTGTATTGGATCCACCATTTTAAATTTTATTACAAACTTTTACTGCAGATTCGTCATCAACGATCCCAAAAACTTATATATACCAATTTATATGTAAATATAACAAAATTTAGTATTTTGGTCCGTCACATTAAATCTGCCACTTTGAAATTAAGCAGCAATTTTTTTCACGTAGTCCTTACGGTGAACTTTAAAATGAGTTCAGAAAGAACTCGCTATCTTAATTTTTGTGGAACGACGTATATGCATTTTTCATTTTTATCTCTCTTTTACGAATTTTTGACGAGGTATGTAGATCAAGAGGGAAAACCCTCAAGTATTGATTTTTCGTGAAGAGTTTTATCCCTTATCTTTAAAATGAGCCCAGGATGAAGTTGCTGTCTTTATTTTTATAAAAGATACGAATTTTTGAAGGTTTGACATATATATGCGCCACCAGGCACGAAAGGGTTAAAAAAATAATCTACTTTATATCGTGAAATATGCTCTGGAATGTATTGCTCTGAGATTCCCAGTATTTCATCGCGTATAAGCGCGAATGTTAAACGGCGTCAATTAGATCGCAATCAATTAGTAATGAGTCTAATCAAGATAATCCCCGAGATTTTTTCGGTCGAGGAGAAAAGAGAGAGAGAGAGAGAGAGAGAGAGAGAGAGAGAGAGAGAGAAAGAGGCGTTACAACCGTTCTCGGTGTTCTTAATCTGACGAATCGCTATTCACTCTGAGGAAGTGCTTAACTACTTCTCCGTAATCAACAATCATCGCGAGATTCGCGGAACGTTACGTCCGTTCATTCAGCCTTCCATGAGCCGCTCGTTATGGATTTTCAGCGAGCGGCGATATCTTAATTTTACAATGTTATCGTTATTTCCGCCACCCGCCGCCGTTCGTCGCAATTATCGTCAATTACTATCGGCATAATCGAAATGCCGGTGTAACATAACACGGCTTGGTCGAATAGGGGAGAATCCTCTCTACTCGCCTAAACTTATATTCGCCACCTCGCCCGGCTCACATATACCCTCTTTCTCATTTTCTGGGTAATCTTGTTCACGCTCTTCTCCTCAGACTTGGGCGCACATTCACACACACACACATACACACACACACACATATTTATGTGCACATACACACAAACACACTCACACACACGCGCGCGCGCGCACATCGTGATCTTCGTCATGGGCCGCCGACCAATCTACCGTAAATTCGCCAAAATGTAACGTCAAGCGGCAAATACGCGGACGATCCCTTGCCCGACGCACTTAGCGCATTAACGCCGAGGAAAATTAGTACAGACTATCACGACGAAGAACGCGCGAGACGGCTATTATTTGCGATTATAACACCTATACTTAAAGCGGACAAATTATAGGGGAAGAGACCGGATGAGCGTGCTGCAAATAGGAAGTATCCTCTCTTCGTTGTACGCGGAATACAACCGCGTCGGTATACCGCATTCGTACGGTGTTATTATCAATTATAAATGAATGTCGTTTATTGGCGTTTACACGAGAGACACTCGCGCCGATTTCGGGCGATTCAAAACTGCAGAGAACGGATGCCTTCTTCGGTTTTTTTTTTCCACGGATTATTATTATTTACAGTAATTCCTCATTCCTTGACAGCAACGGAATACAACTCCGGAAATAATATCGTAAGAAGCAGGAGAGAATAAACATTAATATTTATTTCAGAAATTTAAATTAATCCTACTGTTTCGATAAGAAGGTTAATGTAACTTCTTATCATTCCATTTATACGGCTATCATTTACAAGACGATTTATCTGGCGCCGCGAGTCGAGCCGCGGCTATAGAAGGAGGAATTAAATATTCGTGACGCGCGCGAGAAAGCGCATGCATCAAAACCGAGATAAAGCCGAAGAGACACGATGTAAGCGATTAATCAGCCGAGGGCTCACAAGACCTCTCCCTAATCGCGAGGCCCGATGCGACGCCCACGAAGCGACGCGACGTCGATTTCTTTCGTAACCATCGAAAGGGAATCTACAATATATCACTGATTACTAGCCGCGGAGTCCCGGATAGGCGATAGAATAGAATAGCTGTTTCGTTACGTAACCCGAAGATTCGATGTAACAGGAAAACGGCACCACGGACTCGGCTTTCTCTCTCTCTCTCTCTTTCTCTCTCTCTCTCTCTCTCTCTCTCTTTCTCTCTCTTCCCGTCGATGCATGGTAAACGAGAGGATACCGCCGGGGTTGGGCGACCTCGTCGAGTTGAGCCGACTCCGAACCCGACTCGATTCGGTTCGAATCGGCCGCCCGATTCGATTCGATGCGGCTTTGGAGTCGAGAAACTCGGGATCCGGCTGCGACCGACTGCATACGTATTAAATAAGTCGGGGTACGATATAGGGAGGGGAGAAAGAGAAAGAGAGAGAGAGAGAGAGAGAGAGGGAGAGGTGAGTTACCTCGTTAGGGGTATCCAAGTCGCGGGCGGAAGTTCGGGCTATCGCGTTACTACCCTTCGCGGCGTTCGCGTTTGTTTTGAGCTTTCGCAAGCCCGAAGCCTCTCCCCCGCTTCGGGCGATAGAATGAAATTCTCCCCGCGGACGGCTCTCACGCCAAACTTAATTTGGCCCCACAGCCACCATTTTGTCGCGCCGTTCCCGCGAGAGCATCAGGGCGGAAGAGAGAGAGAGAGAGAGAGAGAGAGAGAGAGAGAGAGGAGGGAGAGACACAGGGAGATAGAAGAAGTAGTTTCCTTTCTCTCGATTTTATTCCTCAGGAAATGATAATCAGGAAAAAATATGTTTCTCCCCAAATGCCGCTGATCGTATCTCGGTTATTTTGAGCTTATTTTAGTAATATATTACGTAAAATGTGATCGCTTTGAGAGATATAACTGCACGATGCACAGGAGGAAATTGGCACAGGATGAAAGAGATGTTCGTGCATGTGCCAATTTTTTCCGCTCCTCTGCGGAATTCTCTATACCGCACGGAATTTCTATCCCTCTCCCGTAGGCCGAGGAATTACTCAAGTAGATTGAGGGATTTGTACGTCGGGAAATATGGAATCAATTAATTATCACTTCTTGCCCACCGGCGTTGGGGGGCTCGCGCGGATTAGCCAAATAGATTTAAGGATTTCTAAGAGTAGAGATACGAGAAACTGATTAATAATCTCTTGCAGCCGAATGCGACTTTCGTGATAAAAAATGTATGCTGTACGCGTACCGCGCATCATATTACTAGTAACATTATACGCTTGGTATAATATTAATAAATTATGCTACATTGTAAACACCGATTTATGCAGCGTAATTATTTATCCAGTAATCCCGAGACCTTGTATTAATTATCGCTGATTGCGGAGGGAGAGGCGCTTAAAATATTACCAAATTTTTGTCCGAATAAATTATAAAGCATCGACGAATCTGAGATATATCTTGCAGACCGCCGCCGCCGTTGTTACATTTGTCAAGAACAATAGCAGTTGGAGAATCGCGCGCGGGAACGATCGCACGATGACCAGATGACGAGAGGGGTGAACGCAGAGGGACGGAGAGAGGCGAAGGGAGGTAATCCAGCGCCCGGATGAAAACGAAAGGAAGAGTGAATCGTCGGATCGAATCGGATTCCGCGATTCGCCGATCGACGATTGCGAGTATATCGGCGGATCTGCTTCGAGAGAGATATAGAGGGGGATGCAAAGGGGGAGACCGGGATGACGGGGTAAAACTCGCTCTCGCGCCGCCGAGTCGTTTCAGTGGCACGGGGCTCTCGACGAGCACAGAATATCAGCGAGAGAGCGATGGATTAAAAGCTGCAAGAGATCCCCACCTTTCGCCGGCTTGTCCAGGGCATAGGTAAAGAGAAAGAGAAAGAGGGAGGGAGGGAGAGAGAGAGAGCGTGAGCGAAAGCCACGTCGCGCGGCACGGCGTCGCG
>QKQZ01047728.1:0-30193 GCA_003595255.1 Solenopsis fugax
AATCTTATAATTACATCTATTGTATTTTGGCTCGTGAAATTTTCGACCGATTTTCATGTTATTATATATAATCTTCTTTTAGTTCGAACACTTGATCAATTCCATGAGTAAAATAGATTTTGTCAAATCCTGCAAAATACTTGTTTATGGTAGCAATCATTTCATCATTGATCGCGAATTTTTTTCTGTAAACCATTTCTTCATGTTCGGAGACAAAAAAGTCACAGGGAGCGAATAAAGGAGAGCGACAATTCCTAGCGTAATTCATGCAGTTTGGCTATGTGTTAAATACGTTTTTGGTCCAATATGAGAAAACACGGCTTCAATCACGCGGTCAGCTTTCTCGCACTAAAATCTTCATGTAATATTTTGAACACACGATAGAAGATATGCCTGCGGCATTTGCTATTTTTTTGACGTTCAGTCTCCGATCATTCAGTACAATTTAATGTACTTTGTCGATTATTTCTTTAATCGTTGCAGTTTTTGGTCTGAACGCTCATCTTCAAATACACTTGCATGGGCACGCTTAAATTCAGCAATCGAAACTTTGTTAACTGTTAAAAATAAAACAGCAGAATGACCGTAAATAAAATCCAATTCGGTTTCAATTTCCGTTAGGGTTTTTCCTTTTAGATTCAAATATTTAATCACTGAACGATATTCAGTTTTTCCATCGTTGAAAAATGTACTGACATAAGCATGGCATACGACTGAAAATTTGGGAGTAGCCATTAAAAAAATGTAACTTTCACGTTTTACAGTTTCCGATCAATAATGTCATCTTCATATTAAGACTTAAAACTTACTTAATGTACTTACTTATTTGAATCTATGTATTTAATATAAAGTATCTGAATCTAATAAGTGTCGGTCTACAACCTTGCTTTAAGAAGCCGTAAGTCTCAAGGAATTGACTAATCATAGTCTATTATTTAACTCACATTCTACTGTAATTGATCAATTTCTTACGGTCTCTTAAAGCAAAGTTGTGGATCGACACTAAGGCTCTCCTAACTTATTTTATTTATCATAAACTCTATTTACTGAGGAAAAAGCTGTAATATGAATTAAAACGTAGTTTGATTCAACTAACAATAAGTTTTATTCATTTAACTGTATTTGTTATTGTTTTGACTTTTAAGCTTTTTGTCTTATTAATACTGTAATTAAATTAACAAAATATTTCCAATTAGTTTGCTGCTGTTGATTCAACAGCATGTGTGAAGATATTGAAATAAACTATGTGAGAATAAAATATGTTTATTTCAATTACTCACCGAAATAAAATTATCTTCTATAGAGAACGCTTTTAAATAAACAAAAAAAATTCTTTTAACTCTGATATCGGACCTTATTAAATGTTTGTGTTTTTAATAAGACCCGAATCAAAAATAAATTAAAAATAACAAAGGAATTAAATAATATATTCCAAATCACTTTTAAAATGATTATTAATTACAAAAACAAAATCTCTCTTAGAATCTATTCCATTGTTAAATATCACAATTGTCTTTACTATTGTCAATAATTAATTTTTTAACTTTTAGAAATTTTTGATCAATTTAGTGTAATTTTAACTTCTCAAAAGTTAGCACCATTAAAAATCGTTATCCTCTATTGCAAGCCACATACATAACATAAATATGGCAATGGCCAGTTAAATGAATAAGCATAGGTTTTATTTAATAACTATATTATTTGTAAAAAAGTATACTTATTCCAAAAATTTGACATATATTTGTATTATTATAATATGTAATGTGTAATAATATTATAATATGTTATGAGCCAAAAAATAATGTATACTTATTAAACTTAGCAACTTTAACTTTTGATTTATCCATTTTATCACAAGTTTTTATTGCATGAAATAAACGCATTGCTGCCGGTTATAATTTCCCAGCCTCTCTTTACTTACTTCCTATGACACACCTTTTAAGCATATATTCTAGACATAAAGCACGTTTTAAATAGTAAACGTTTTAAATAGTAACTTAAAAATGAGTCTTATTAGGCTCAAATACCTTATATTATTATAAATATGTATTATATATTGCAGTACAATAAATTTTATATATCTAATATATTAATTACACATGCAGATTTTAATACTTTCTTGATAAATTAAAGTTTTCTAAAAATCATACTCAAATTCAGCAATTAAGAAACTAAAAAAAAATCCATTTTTGTGATACTTGCTACTCTGAAGACTAAAATTGGCCCATTTTACTCGTCGTTTAGGAATTTTCGAGCATTATAGGCAGAGATATTGAAAATTTGTTCCTTAATCCTAACTAAGCTAGATAAGCTTTTTTTAAAACCTTAAGTCAGAACTTTCGTTTGACGGGATGAACAGGCCGTGAAAAAAGAAATTGTACGCTAACGTCAAAACTTCAAAATTAGATTAATAAATGATTCGGAGATTAACTGGGTAATTTTGCTCATGAATAAGAAACACTGTGAAGGTCTGCAATAACCTTGAGAAGATCTTTCTGCCGCGTTCAAGAATAATACTCGCTGGAAAGTAAGCCGACAGAGGAATCTTGAGATTGCTCTCATGGAGAATCGTTTCTCTGAAATGTTCTGTCGGCGAAGACGTTTCCGTCAATTGTCGTCGAAAAATTCAGAAGATTCCAAGGAATTCAAAGGCATTCTCCGATAAACGTGATACCAGTACATATTCAATATTTCGAGGTCCAAAATATGGGACGAGAGGGAATTATCGATAAATTTCCAATAGTACTTTTATATATATAAATTTAAATTTGGTACCCGTGTGAATATATTGAATTAAATTTCATTTAATTTCAAATTCGAATTTTAATATGCGTAATTTTAACCTAACGTGCGTATTTTTTTTTCATATTAAAATTTCTCGTAAATTATTTCTAACATGTGTCTTACTCGATGTGGTCTCTTCGAAGCGCTTCTGCTCGTATTGATGTCGTACGAGTTGAGTGCACCTAAATATAAGTTACGACGCGCGTGGGACACTCCACGATCACTCTGAGCGCCAAGTCCTGCAGAAAGAGTTCGCGTAATGAGCCTAATAAACTTACACGCCTTGCGAATTATTCTCTCGGCGTGGAGCGTAAGCGACTCGCCGACGGTTAACTAATGAAAACGGGGCTAACGGGGCAAAGTTAATATTGCACGGCCGACGTTGTTATACGGCGTTAATGAAATTTTATTTCTCTTTCGTGCAATGCTTCGATAACACGCCGTTACGCAACAGATACGCGGTAAACGTCATCCGCGAGTCAAATAACAGTTCCTGGTGTATTCTTTATTAAGCAATGTTGGAATCGTCAGTTTTACCGATGAACTCGACTTACACACATATGACTTACAATGCATACGTATAATTTACGAAATTAGATATCATTTTATCCTTGTTAAATGTTAAACAGGGATAAAATGATATCTTTAATATATCTCTCTAATGTTTCTGAACGCAGGAAAATTCTAAATCAGAAAAATTCTAAACTATGGAAAATTAAAAATGTATAATTTTGTAACAAAATATTGTGTTTTTTAAACTAAACCAATTTTTCTAATTTAATTTAGGGTTAGTTATATTACCACCACTTTTCCTCTTCCACCGATTATGCAGTGCGTCACATTCTTATAAATCACGTTCTAAGTAATAAATATTTCGTTACTTTGAGTATACTAGAGTCTGTGAAATAACACTTTGGTGAATATAATCGTTCAAGTTTCAATATAAAATATTAATTATTAACAAAGTTATTCAATAAAATAAAAATGGATGCCATATTATTTCTTCGCCTTTATCAATGTTTTTCAGCTTGAAAGATTAAATGTGACATATTAGTTAAAAGTAAAAGTTCTGTTACTATGCGACGTGTCATTTTGAATAATAACAGTAATTAACAACAAAATGATTGAAATTGAATGTATATAGGGATGAGGTATGCTGAAAATATTTAAACTAAACTTAGCTCATGCACGCGCGAATAAGAAGTATATGACACAGTGACACTATACTGTGCACTGTTAAAATTCATGAAATGAATTCATGAAATTCAAAGTATTTTTAAGTTAACAAAAATACATTAAATTTAATGTAAATTTATAACTGAAATTATGTGCATGAAATTTAGTGCATTTTTGACAACGTTATATTTTTTTAATGTACCTGCTTAATATTTGGTTCCATTACATTACATTAAATTTTGTTACGTATTTTTAACAGTGTCTGACAAAACGCTTCATAAAGCTAGCAGGGCTATGTTAGTCACAGCGGTTCTTAGTGCTGAATATTTTTTAATTTTTACAATCTCCAACTTATTCAAACTGCATGCCGTATATTGATTCAGACTTGAAACACAGTCATAAAGCTGGAATATATATAATAATATTAATGCTTTAGAAGCATCTATAAGATTTCTCCCTCTCCGAAAAAACTGTAAAGAATTTTATTGTAAAAAAATAACATGTCAGCCAGGGTTCGAACATGGATTTCCCGGCATTTTATGCGGGCGTCCTGGGAGATCTATGTTCGCACCCTGGCTTAAGTGTTATTTTTTCGTAATAAAATTCTTTACAGTTTTTCCAGAAAGGGAGGATCTTATAGATACTTCTAAAGCATTAATATTATGTATTCCGATTTTATGACTGTGTTTCAACTCCGACGAATATGGGGCGCGCAGTTTGAATGGAAGTTGAAGATTGTAAAAATTAAAAATTATTATTCAGAACCGCTGTGACAGACCTGCTAACTTTAATTACGTTTAATTTCGTCAGTCCGATGTGACTTATTATTGTTTATTTTAATGCTTTATTATATTTAATATTTCTATATTGAAATAAGCTAAATATATTTAAAATAGTTTAGATTTGTTCTTCTGTAAAAGTATTTCACTATTACAAATTATTACAAAGTAACCTCAGAAAAGTACACACTCTTTAACTAAGAAATGCATATGTGCTATGATTTTTATTCCTATTACGTCTTTATTAATTTAATGTATGGAGTATGAACAACTTACACATGACAGATGCCAAATTACCTCACTATTGAATAAAACTGGCTACAATGCGTGTTTATATTTCACTTATTATTAAGATATTCTTTCAATAGTGTTGCACTTAAATAATTTAAATAGTAAATGATAAATATTTACAAATGACAACCCCTTCAAAAGATTTTAGCCGTCGTTTGTTATTAGTTAAGAAGTAATTGAGAAATAAAATTGACAATGTAAATGTGTATTTCTTAGCAAGTAAGTAAAGTTCATCTGGAGGATCTCCGCCCTCCCTACAGGAGGGCGAAACCCAAAAGGTATAACTAATCCAACTCGAATTTCTGTCACGATTAATTACATTGATATATTGGCTACATTTCCAGTCCTAAATGGCAATCTGGTCAATTGCGGAAACTTGGTCAATCGCGAAAAAAGTTCAGGTTGGATTAGGTTATACCTTTCGGGTTTCATAGGGGGGTTAATATAACTAAAAAGTTTATTGTAAAAGTTTTCGTACCACTTATAATTTTTTGCAATGTTTGCAATAATTTATAATAAATTATTAAATAAAATGTCTTTATTTGAGAATTGTGGGAAAAGAGATTTAAACGTGATTAAAATGCGGTGAGAAGTGGAAAAAAGAGAGCGAATCGCAGGATAAGTGATTTATTTATGACTTAATTACTACAGTAGAAAGAAAAAACGCTGTCCGTTTATAATAGTTTATAATAGCTGTTGTGGATGGGACAGAACGCGTACGTGAGAAAAAAAAGAAAAACACAACGGGCGGTGGCAGGCGGCAGACCGCGGAACGTTGAGTCCGAAATGGGTTGCATTGTATCTCCTGCGCCAAGTAATGTCACGACCCCTGACCTGACACGCAATCCCCTTTTTCACTCACCCTGCGTTTCCCAACTATTTATATAGTTTTGTAGCAATTTTTGCTACATTGCGCTACAATTTTCAAATTTGTTATAATCCGTTATCACTTCAAAAAATTCTTCTGTTGTATAATGATAAGGTGTAATGATAAGTATAAATGATAAGGTATAAGGCCATTTCTTCATCTAGATAGTTGTTTAGATAATTTTATACGGATAATGTCAAACACTGCTTTTCGGAGAAGATTTAAAAGATAGCAATACTAAAAATATTTTGATATACTTTTATTGGAATATTATACAGTATAAACGTAAAGCGGTACTAAGATGAGATTAATAATTTCTGTTGTCTTCCGTTGAATTAAATAAGATTGACTTATTATATCGTATGTTATATCGTACAATGATTAATCGCTATGCAGCTCGGGATATCATCCATGGGGACCATGCGGAAAATGTTTTCTTATAAGAAAGAATCGACGCAATATAATTATTACAAATAAGAGAAGAATATTTACGAATTGTAATTAACACATTCGTGAAAAGTCCAGCAGCGTTTGCTTATGCATAAAGCGAGTTATGGATTTTTACGTTACAGTATAAAGTATCTTTGATATTCTTGAGTGAATCGCTTATGGGCCTTCGTGATAGTTTATTAGAAAAAATTATTTTCAAATTTTCTTTAGACCTACTGTTAGTCTATTGTTAAATCAAGAATATTAGATTTCCACAAATTTCAATTACCAATTTAAATCAGAGAATAATAGGACAGCACCAAGATCATTTTATTCTAGATTTAAGAATTTTTCTACTTAAAAATAAAATATTCTTCTCTCGACAATAATTATGATTGTCTTACATCAATCTTATTTCATGAGATCATCTAAAGAAGTAATAGCACTGGATTCAGAAATCTTTTCTGCTGTATCAGAATCGTGCCCAGCATGAAAATGTACAGAGAAGTCCTCTTTATCATTTTAGTACAGCTTACAGTTGGTTAATCATAATTAGTTATCTAAAATTGCGTTGAATGCCGAAATTGTGCCAACAATTCCCTAATCTCCACCCGCGCAGAAGAAAATTGGAACATAACGGAATCCGATAAGAGATGAGACGCGGCGATGTGACATCAGCGAAATTTATAGGTTAACGATAAGCGAGAGACTACAATTGATTTGAAGGGCAACAATTAGATCAATCATCTTAAGCGCAACGGAAATAACGAATCACGCTCTAAATCGCTCGCAATTCGATAAAACTGAAATAACCTTTTACCCGCTATAAAAGTGGAGTAGCATGATTTATGGTACGTCGGACTACTAAAACGGACAAATGCAGCAAGGTAGGTACATTTCCCAAATGCAGCATACGAATACAGTCGGAATAGCGGAATGATATTATTAGGTAAGTGGACAATATTCGCACGAGTACCCTTCCATATTCCCTTACCCCGGTTTCAAAAGTTACAAATGCATCTCTTCATTTAAATTTTACGTTTTCACTTTCGACCTTTTAAGTTTTAAAGTCTTAAGTTTTAATAGCTTTCGACAAAATATATGAAGTGTCTCAGATTTCAGAACTTGAACTTTACTCTTCTCTTGTTTGTAAAATATATGAACACACCGTTAAAAGTTTTAATTTTAATCTAATAATCTTGCGCGTTTTTATAATTCCAAGTGTACGCAATTAACATTACGTAGAAAAAAATGTGCAAAAAAGAAAGGAAATAAAGAATTTGCATGATATAGACTTGTCCTTATCCATCAATTCAATTTTCTTCCATTTTACAACCTAGATAATATAATAAAATAAATTTACAATTAATTTTTCTCGAGTCAAAATTTTTTTAAACGCCGTGCAAGATGCATTTCGCTATGTAGGTCAAAGGTTTTAATGCAATATACCCGCTTAAAACGCGCGGGCGGGTCATATTAAGTCCGTATTAAGTAGCGCGCTCATTGAAAATCTCTTAATTAATTGTCAGATACTATTTTGAAACGTAATATATGAGGAAATTGCACTCTACATGGCCTACCTAAGCTTTGTGATTTTTTTCTAATTTTTTGCTGAGTTCAAAATAAAAAAAACTGATGGCCAGATTTGAAGTAGGAAACATTTCTAAACATTAATTTAAAATATGGGAAAATTTTAAATATTTACGTGAATGCAGCGAAGATTTTTAGAAAAAAAAAAAAACCATTTAGGTTACATTTACGGTACATATGTACTCAATGGTCTAAATATGTTTTCCTCTTTTTCACGTATTTGTTTTACTACTTTTCAAAGTATTTGTAAAAATGGATAATAAAATGATCCAATGTTACGTTCATATGTTTATAAGTTTATTTAACATATTGACATGTTTATTAACATTTTAACATATAAGAGTACACAAAGAACTATTTTCAACAATCCATTAAGTAAATGTTTGACTTATCTAACTTTTCCCTCTTCTACCTTACAAAGAGTTTTCTTTTTTTTTATTATAAGTAGGATGTTATGATAAAAACATAAATTAAATAGCATTATAAAATATATAGATCTACAATAATATAAACTGCGAAGATTAATAACCATTGTTACTTGCTAGTTATAGAAATTAGAAAGCGGTAGTTTCCAATGAACTTATTAGATCATAAGAAATATAATTTTTAAAAAATCTACTTTTGATCTCACTGTCAATAACATAATATACAAATTGAACAGTCAACTGTTGCAAACAAATTACGTTGACATCCTGTACGACATACTAGCGTTATTTGGTTAATTCATTCACGTAACTAGAAACAACAGTAGACCGTATTGAGTATTAGGCCACACACATATGTACCTTTTCGTGATTTTTATTCGTGATGAATAATAAATTATAAGAATAATTTTTAATTGAGTTATTCAAACTACATATATTCAACATATGTTGTAAACAAATCATGAAATAATTTGTACCTTCAATGCATGATAAAGTGTACCGTAAAAAAATTATAGTCACGGACACTTGTGTTGCGTTTCAACGGAATCTCTGAAATAAAAAATTTTTGTATTATTTTTTAAACTTAATATAGTTTCAGTTAAGCACAAAGATTTCTTGAATCAGTAATTTTTAACCAAATGTCACCGTTTAAAAATAAAAAAATTATATAATGAAGACAAGAATATTTATTTAATTGTTTTTCAAAAACTAATTATCCAATTAAAAATTCTTACGCTTAACTGAAGACAATTTTGTTACAAATATTCTGTCTAAAATTCAAATCATTTGGATAAAAATTGATCAAGATACACGAACGCCTAGCTACAAAAATGTAGTTTCGGGGGAAACGCGTTTAAAGTTTCACAACTGATTAGTTTAGATAGAATTTCATAACTAATCAAAGTGTGACCAATCCCTGCGCAATAAAATGTCTTCTAATTCAGCAACAGTTTCTTCACGTTTTTCATTGGCCACGTTTCTCATTAGTTTATTCATTAATCAAGGAACTCAGCAACGAAGATTCCTTATTCATTCTCGCGGTGACGCGATGAGGATACTATGCTGCTATCGGGGTCCAATTTTAACTCCCAGTAACTCCATTATTTTTAATACACCAGTGCAGTTTCTATTGAATATGCAAATGGCTAAGCGGTTTCGCGTTCCATGCGATTAATGTAGCTCTACTCAATATAATTTTCAGAGCGAATCTACAAATCAAACCGTTGAAGACCTCGTTATTGTTTTAGATAAAACTATCCAAACATTTCTCAAGTAGCCTTTTGTCAGTCAAATCTTCATAAATTGGAATGACTGCATAGATGTCATCTGGGAGCGGTGCCTCGTACATATAAATACTCAATGATCCTGCAACTTTTACGTGCTTCCAAATGCATCAAGACTCTGGTCCCTCCGGGCAATAATCATATTTCAGAGTTTTGTCACTTGAACTGTTATGATGGAGAGTAGTCTAATTTGCATGATATATTTTATCCACAGAATTCTGACGTCTGCGGACGACTAGCAGTCACATTTATAATATATATTCGGTGGGTATGTAATAACTACAAAAAGGACGCAGGCCACAAAGGACTCTGTACAACGTGCGGGTAGTGTCTTGTCGGGACGTAATAATAATAAAAACAGTCGTCCTGTCAAGCAGACAGCCTGAAGCTCCGAGCATTTCCAGATAGCATGTAGCCAACCTCGCACCATTCCATCACAATGACTACAGTTCCGTTGCGAATTTCAACATAATATTTTAGAGACATATTCTTAAGACCCCAAGCATCACAAAAATGCAAGAGAAATCGTAACTTTGAGCCCGATATACTGGTAACCCCCTTTTCTCCCTTGACGTAGACTAATATGGATTACAGCGGAGACGAGCTTAAACTGTAAATACTTCCATCCCTCTCGTTGTGGCATTAATCCCATTGTGATAAATTGACGAATCGATAAATATGCCGCTGTAGAGAATGGTAAACATTATCGAAACAACTTGCGATTTTGTGCGCGTAAATTCGTCAGCTTTTCGACTGACGCACGGAGCTGCGATATAAATTTCCGGTTATTTATGCGGCCATTTCCCCGAGCGTTTATCTCGAGTAGCTCGATATCCAACAGAAATACCGTGCCGGAGATGCTTCGTTTTCCTAACTGAATTTTCCTTTCAGCGGCGAGTACTTCTTCAAGCAAAACTTACAGATCTTTCAAACAGATCCAATCTACAGTGGCGCCACACTCGCGAAGATGCAGGTCGAGATGGTTGTTCAAATAACTTTTTCGGTTTACGTACTAAAAATAAATTTGACAATGAGGATGACAACGGGAATGCTTTCATCAGGACGTTTCGTACGTGCGCCGCTTTAATAACACCGACACGGCAAGCAGACGCTACAGGTGTGGACGCTGTTCGGGTCTTGCTGCCTCGTCTAACTGGCTGTACGTGCGACGATGCGAAGGACGTAAATGGAACGCTCGAATATTACCCGAGGTAATCAAGAATTTGATAAGCCCTGAGGATAGAGAATCTAGAGTCTGATTATCGGAAGTTTATGGTCTGGACAGTTCGAAACTTACTTGAATTCGGATTCAGAAGTTTAAGTTTAGAATTGGAAATATCGTGTTTACATAATTTATGCAACGTGTCGCGGCACCTTTTTTCGATTGCAGGTCAAATGGATGCTAACTTTACTTGTTTTAATATCGAGATATCAACGACATAGAAATTCGTTTACTATTAAAAATTAAACGACTACACAGAAAAAAATGACCATCAAATCAACAATTCATTGTTTCATATATAAGCAAGATTATAAAATCTTCTTGGAAGAATTTGATAATCTTGATCAGACATAATTTGCTTAAATGAAGAAACAAAATTTCTTTATGTTAGCAAATATGTCTCTTTGAGATTATAAATACTTCCAAGGAGATTTTATATTCTTGCTTATATATGAAACAATGAATTGTTGATTTGATACTAATTTTTTTTCTGTGTAAAAATTTTTTTCGAATAATTTTAATTCTGAGGACTTTAAACTTATCTTTTTAGAAAAACAGAAATAAATGTGTTATTAAATTTATTTTTTAAATAGTTTATCCTTAAGAAAGAAATCCTTGTAAAATCTTGAGAAAATGTATTTTTTATTGCAGAATCTTAAAGCATAAAGTCTTAAAAATGTGTTCTTAAAGCGGTTTGATGAAATTCGTCGTATTGGAGATACAGGCGATTTTACAATCTGTGGTCTCGCCTCGAGGCAACTGGCAGGACGGGAACCGATTCGTGCAACTGTTACCTTTTACCTTTACTCGCGGTCCTATTGTGAAATTCATCCATATACAAAGGAAAAAAAGAATCAATACACTCTATCTATACATATGGTTTTTCTTTTATGTTTATGTATTTGAGGCTAACTTCGGAATGGAGCTGTGATATTCATCTCTACCGTTCGTTCGACACCAGCAGTATCGCTCCAGAACTTGTTTCAAAGGTTAGATTACTATTAAAGTTGAGCTTATTCAATCGTAGCTAGATCTTCGATATTTCTTGTGACACTTTATATTATTTTCAAGTTCATCAAACCGCACGGTTTTTATGTGGGAATGTATTTTTCCGTTTACAACTTTTTGTTTTACATAGATAAATTTTTATCTTAGGAAAATGTTAATAAATTGAAATTTATGTATTTCAAAAGTAACTAGTTTAAAATTAAAAAAGTTCATTTAAAATTAACAAAGTTAAGTTAAAAATTATTAACTTTTTATCATTATTAAACTTTTAACTTTCTAATTAGTTACTATCCAACCCTGGTGATATTACTATTCTTGTTCTATTGTGATTTAAGACCGAAAATTTATTCAGCACGAAGTTCGATGAACTTGAAAATTTATATAAGGTCACAGAAGAAATATCAGCACGAAGATCCAGCTATAAGCGAATAAAAATAATCATCTTTAATTATTATATATTTTCACACATACTGATAAATGTTATTCTATTCGTTCCAAGCAATTTTGAAAGTCGTATATGCTATTATAGGAAGAAAAGACCACTAAGAAGAATCATTTTATCCTGGAGGAACTGTGAAAAACCTATATCAGGGTAATCAGCACATAACACAGCACGTCTTATAAGAATGTTTTTATCAAAAAGTTACAAATAGCAAAAAATGTATAGTTATTACTGCAATGATGTTAATAGTAACATAACATTATGTTTATACTAGTTATTAGATCATGTACGAAATAAGGTAGGACTTTTATTTTCGATATTTCTGGTATAACAAAAAATAATATCATTAGTTTGAAGTGTTATTCAGTAATATCCGTTCTTATCGATGACATAGTCCAAGACTGTTAACAGTTCACTAACACCACTAAGAGTTCTATTTTCATTCTGTAAGATGTTTATACGTTCTTATTTCATAAATGACCAAATATATATAGTTCTACCAATTATAAAAAAATGTTATTGTAAATTATGATAATTTTAATTGAATACAGTTTAATGTATGAAGGTATTGATAGTAAAAATGAAATAAACATTTTTCTTATGTATTAAATGCAATTACAATTATAGTAATATAACTTTTTTTTAACATTATTACTATTAATATAGTAATAGGAACTAATACAGTTATAAATTGCATAATTAAAACAACAATACAGTTAGCACCGAAAATGATAATGAATTACAGTAGTCAAATTATGACAGTTTCAACCATCTTTTTTCTCTCAATATGAAGACCTGACAAATGCTGATTTGCTGTAGAAGTTTAGATGGCTTCAGTCAAAATGCTAATGAACCGTTTAATATAACTGGGTAAGTAAATGGAATATCCGTTTTTAATTAACATTACTCCGATATAAATGTATATTAAAACTTCTAATTTATTCAGGATTCTTAAGAAACATGTTAATATCTGAAATTAATAAAAATTTTCAAAATTGAAATCTAACTTCAGTATTAACAAAAACGTAAAAAATATTGAAATAAGAGTGTCTAAAAAAATGGAATATAATATGGAATGCGAGTCAAATTTCAAAAACTAATAAATAACATATTAAATAAACTACAAACTTATTTATTGATGTAAACTAATCAAAGTGTAATTAAACATTGTTCACATCTGTACAATGCCAAATAAAAACTAAAATTACATTATTGCACATGGATAATAAGAAACAAAATTAAATCTTAAATCATTAAATTATTATGTAAAATAAACATTATTATGTAAATTAAATTTTATTATTTGCAATATAAACAAAAACATTTATATTTTTGTATTTGAACATTTTAAAATAATTTATATAAAATAAAAACCACATTTTATAAGAAAATAATTTAAAATATAGGAAATTTGAGATAAGATTTATATGTATATACAATTATATCTTTTATAAAAAATAAAAACATAATATATAAACGTTACAATATGTTTTATATTCGTTATATTTAAAATATTTTATATTACTTGTATGTTTTGATATAACTAACAAAATCTTTCCATGTCAATAAAGGAATTAAGAATAACAATTAAACAGCATAACATTACTTATATAACGATTGAAAGCGTTCATGGAGTAGAAACATTAAAAAATGTACTTTAAGTTTGTGAGGACAGATAATGCAGTGATATCCCCAGGAGCAATAAAATTAATAAATATTATACTTATCGACGAAAACTGTTGTCGCACAAGGTCTGCTATAATTACAGCATGTTTTGCAACAATTTTCAGTGATTGCCTCCTGGATGCAATTAAATCCCTATTCTACGTGTATTAATAGCTTATTCTATAACCGCTTCTATCTGAAGCTGCGCTTCAAAACATCTTTATTGAGGCGCTGTAACTATTAAAATTGCGTCTCATTTAGCAGTCGACATTTTCAACAGAGGCTATCCTAAAAATTATAGAGACGATAAAAATAGTTATAGGAAAAAAATTCACGAATCTTGCTGACACGTATGGCGGACAGCACTTGCAGCGGTCGGAGCGTGAGGTTAGCGATGCAGCCAAAGAGGTGAGAACTCTTAGAGAGAACTTAGATTGGCTTAGATTGACGTCGCAAAACCTTTATCAGAAAGAAAAGGGTTTACTGTGTACCCCTGACATAGCCGACTAAAGGAAAGCCGCTGTAAGTATTGATAGACTAATGGTTTTCTATACTTGAAACTTTAAACGCGTTTTTCTCGAAACAATATTTTTCAAGCTTGCGGTGAAGATAATTTTTTGTTTAATCAATTGATTGACTTCAGTCTGCATAGATCTTTAAAACAATTTTCTCTGATACTGAACCTCCAAAAAAATATTTTGAAACAATTTTTTTACGTACCCTAAAGTAGTGTAAATTTTAAATAAAAATCAATATCATTATTTTGACTTTTGACAGACTACCATTTTGTTATTTTCGTATTTTGAACGCTGTTTCTGTGATTCAACAGTAAAAGCAAGGATTAACGAGTAAAACGAGCTTCAGTTTATAGTTAAATTGCTGCCCGTTATTTGTTAAATTATTATATCAAGTAAAGAACAAGCCCAGTATAAACAAAAAAATTCTAACATATTGACAAAACATGTACTTTTTATTTGCAAAATTTCTAAATAAATAAATAAATAGTTTTAAAATAATTCCTAAAAGCACCTCATTTTTTCAGTTTTTAAACAGAAGTCCCGCTCTCTCTTTATTTATATATAATTGACAAAATATTAAAAAATCTAAACTTAAAAATTTGCCAAACAAAAATTGACTTTAATTTTAATGATTCATGTGTATATACGAAATTTAGACATGCATTCTACTTCAAAGAATTTCCTCCATTGTTGATCCTATTTAGACGCATGACGTAAATATCGCACAATGTAGCGAGATATTTCTGTGCGTGGAGAGAATAATCACGCGCCTCGAATAACTTCTCGAGCTTCGGAAAAACACGAGTGGAAACCGTGCTGAATCGTTGGCGAACTCGATGACGCGAAAAAACGTCGTCGAGAAAATGAGTCGTGTAATTTTCGCGGCCATCTACCCGGCGCGTGGCGCGGCCGCGTGATTATCCCCGAAGGTCGCCGTCTCCAGGTCGGGTCCAATAAAAGTTGGAAATCAACGCTACGATGGTCGAGCGAATAGCTTTTTTTTTATGTAATTTACAACGGTCTAACAATGCTTCATTTCTTCGCGATTGCTTTGATCAAGGGGTACGGTGTTGATTCTTAACGAAAGTCTAGTATTTTACGGTGGAACAGAATTGAAGGGCGTAAAGAAGGGTGGAAATGGGTCACTGGGCGCCCGGCATTAGGGACGGTCTCTAGGAGTGAAGTAAAGTCCAAACCGCCGCTGTGGCGGAAGCTATTATACGCCCTCGTAAAAAAAAAAAAATCACAGTGAGGAGTACTTCATGGGATTAAGGTAAGGTTAGTCATAAGTGCCATGCCTCTCTCGGCTCGATACTTTGCTGAAAAGAAAGGGGAGAGCACGCGAGAGGTTTTTTGCGTTACAACAAAAATGTTTTATAATAAATGAAAATCTACAGAATAAACAAAAATTAAAATTTCACTAACAAACATAATTAATTAAAAGCCAGAATCAAGTTATTTTTTTATTTGTTTTTTTTTTATTTGTTTTAATAAAAACTGCACACAAATTAACCTAATTAGAACGAGCAAACAGAAATAAAAGAACGCGAGATGATTAAAGGCATTAAATGGCTGAAAGGAAAATTAATTAAAAGCAATGCGCATTAAAAAAAACGTTTTCCAATTAATAAAGCGAGATTAAGCTTAAAAAAAAATATTAATAATGATTTGTATTGAAACATTTTGTATACGTTATTCCCCGGAACGATTTTATTCTCGCTCTCCCATCCGAGACACCCTCAAAACGGAGAAGGAGCGATGACCGCGTTATTGCTTTATCGTCTCGACGTATTTTCGGACGTATTCTACAGTTTTGCTCCTCCCCTTCTCTATTACCGAGGCGCCACACGTTTGGGGGTTGCTTGCGATAACTTCCATATCGCTACTTCCCTCCTGAACAATTCTACATCAAGGGAATATCGATATCCTTCGTTAAATTTCAGCTCATACCCCAGCGTGCGGCGAGAACTAATCCTGATTCGATTCGTGCCGAATGTTCGCTCCGACCAAATTGGGCAGACCGAAGTAAAAGGCGTCAAGTCGCAAATCTCATAAACTCCCCGAACTGATTTATCCACAGAAAGATCATAAAAGAGAGAGAGGGCGCCCAGAAAAGAAGAAGAAAAGGGAGAGAGAAAGAGAAAGAAAGAGAGAGAAAACGAAAATGAACGAAAGAGGGATGAAACTTCTCGCTCGATTAACCGATGAATTTCCTTGAACGATGATCGATTACAAGCCGCCATATGGAACATGTATCGAGAGAAGTTAACGTAGCTTCGACCATCGGCGTTCAGTCGATGCGATGACCCGGAACGTGAACGTGTACGCGCGACATACGGTGATCCCTGATCCAGTTCCCTTTAACCGTCTTTCCCTCCCCCTCTCTAATTCACTCCCCTCCCTTCGTCCGTGGTTCGTCATCATCGGCCGGAAGCGCCCGGAAGTGAGCGGGGGCGAATAATTTCGCTCGGCTCTTAAACGCGATGGGGTGGATCGAAATAAGCATTTCTAAAGCACGATTTTACGGGGGAAGTTTCCCGAGCGTCGTTACCACGGATCAAAAGCGTCGGCGGGGAATTTCGCGTAAACAGCCCAAATATTGTCGGTTCCCACGCTTTACGACGCCACGTGTGGAATGATTCTACAACGGCTTGGCAACGAGCACTTTCAGCTCGAGACGGCAGTAGTAATTGGATGTGATTAGTGCGCGCATCCCGAGAGATCCCCGGCAGACCTGGTTCTATTCTCATTCTACTGTTGCCCGACTATTGTCTGCGCACTCAACTACCGTCGCAATGTAATCACGAGGTGTATTTTTCCTGATTGTTCGGCACCTTTGCATAGCAACCGTCACGTAGCATGCGCTATTGAGATTCAGAATAAAGCATTGACTTTATTATGAAGGCAGACGCTTCTCATCCTATTTCATCCACGCCGACGCCGTAACGCTGTCTAACAAAATTGAATTAAAGTTAAATAAACTAATCTCGCTACATCGTAAACACACGTAGTTCCTCCGTACGAAGAATATATTATAGAATTCTGACGTACGCTTATTTATAGGCTTCCAGGGATCAGTCAGTAAAGTGGCTGCGCGTGCTGTCTCTCGAGAGAAAGAAGACATTGGTCGATGACGGTTCGAGAGACACCATTCGGTTCGAGAGCCCGAGAGCCCTCGAATGTCCCACTTGATGCGAATAAAAACGATTCGTCCATGACTCATATCATCCATGACGATGTACAATCGTAAATATTCGTGCGAGCTTAAGCGACTGCGACGTTTAGGCGCCGCATAATAAATTACAGTGATTTATTTCGAGAGGTGTAGTTCTCACGGCTCGTCTCCCGGGGAAGATCCATTTGCTTCCTCGTGCTACCGAACGATAATACAATTTCGCGGACGCAGTAAGCGCGAGCGCGTGAACTTATTGCTCCCTCGAGTTTTTGTGCGAGGGGTTGAAACTTAAGGTAAAGCCGACTGGGACGTTAAAAGCGAGTATGGGACGCCGTAAGGTGAGGTCTCATGTCTCTCTCAAAATCGAGAAGCTGCGTACTTCGAACTAGAAACAACGAGAGTGGATTAGGACGATGGAATATGGATGCGGGCGAAACTTCCCATTGGAGATAATACGCTCAGATTACGTTCGATGCCCTCTATCACAACCCGGTCAACAAGATATCGGATTTGAGAACTTAACAATAGACAAAGCCTAGACAGCATGACAAGCATAACAAAATAGGGATACAAGACGTCTTAAAGGTGTCTAAAATGATGTTTAATACACAGAGAAAACGATTTCTTTAAACTTAATAAATTTTATTGTATTCAAACAAATTTGTTATTTGAATGGTCCAAACAAACCAAAGTTTGAACCAATTTGAAACAATATGTATTTTCATCTTAAATAAATCATTTGTTTGAAACGAAAAATATAATATCAACATATTTTGCCATTTTCATATAAATAAATTATTTGTTTTATTGTTCGTATACTTATTGTAATCAAATAATATATAATTTGGTTGAAAGATATTATTTCAAATAATAGTGTTATAGAAATAAATTTGACAGAAGTCAAATAATAGAGATTTTTTTAATGAAACAAGAAAATTTTTATTCAAACAAATAATGTTTCGTGTAAGCATATGTTATTTCAATGAAACAAATTTCAGTCAAATAAATACAGGAATACTGAATCTAAAGAAACCTTTTCTCTGTGTATGATGTCCAAAAGACATTTTTAACCCTGGAGCGCTACTTATATTTTCCTTACATTAAAACTACTCTGGATGAAAATTCACCCAGAAAATTAAGAATTTTTTATACACTTTCTTTTATTTTGTGAATTGCAAGAAATTAGAATAACCGAATTAACAATATTTCAATGTGAACAAGAATTCTTATTAAATGTTAATTTAAGCTAACAAAATTTTAAGCTAATAAACCTGTACTAAACTTAAATGAGCACTTGGATGAAAATTCAACCACACACAGTAGCGCTCCAGGGTTAAAATGTCCTCGGAGGCTTTCCTATAATTCGTTAAATGGAGCAATAATATAACTCGACAATAAAATAGCGAGATCTCGTGCACAATTACAATTTTGAATTTTACCTTTCAGACAATAAGAGATGAAACTTAAGCGCTTAGTATTTTACAGATAATACCCGAGGCACATTTTCAAGCAGTGGCAAATTCATTAACGACTTTCCGTAGATCCTCGCCGTCATTGCTAACGCTCACTTTCTCGCCTTCGCGGCAACTTCTTCGATATCGAGAGCTTATCTCACTTTCTTCGTAGGGTTTCCAACCGTAAATCCTCGCAAGTGTTTGTAACTTTCCATCCAACGGTCGTCTTAACATGTTTGTGTGTGGAAAACCACCTCTGGATATTCGTGCTCAGTTACATTCCCCATTGATCCACATGATCCCAATGATTCACAAGGCGCTCGTTCACGTTTTGCCCTTATATCTCAAGTTTCGATAGAATAGGTCGTAAAACCTAATAATGTTTCCAACGCATTTTGAATTTACCACGGCCGGTATGTCTTTCGAGCAGGATTAAAATAGACTTAGTAGATACTTCGCCATTGATAAAGTCCAAGTTTGCGAAACTTTGTAATATAGCTAAATGCCCTAGTAAAGCGTCTTCCTGTGTAGTGGCGAAGTTGTAATCTAAAATAAAGATCAAGATTATAAGTATACAATACAAATATTAAATAAAAATTCATAGATCAATTTTCATATATTTAAAATGTCAAAGTCTATTCAAAAATATAAAGCCGTTATTAATTTTCAAACGCACAAAAAATATAAATGTTAAAAAGTCAGAATAGATATTGGTATAATCAATCATTATTTTATTAATATAACGTCGTCAAACTTATTATTGATAGAGAACGATGAGAGTAGAGAGTATAAGAGAAAACTTTATTAATACAACCCACATGTTTGCGGAAGCTTACGCTTACAACTTCGTACAATAATTATTGTTCAAAGGCTAAAGTTTGAACAATATAATTATTGTTCGGCGAAGTTAACATTTGCTCGGACGCATTCCCTGAATAATGAGCTATCGTAGGTGTGCGAGTATAATCACATCGGCTCGTGATTCATGATTGATGAACTGATCATCAATTCAGATATATTCTGCAAAATACAGCGTAATATAGGCACGTCATCCTTTTTATTCCTCTTTGCTTGAAGAAAAAATCATAAATCTTTTTCTTACAAAGAAAAAATTTGTTAAAATAAAAAAATATATTTCTTTAAACGTGTTTTTTTTTTAAATAAAATAAATATCTGTTAGATTTAAAAAAAGACTCATGCATTCAAAGTAATTCTTTTTTAAATATATAAAGTAACTTTTTTTAATTTGAGTTTTCTAATTTAAAAAAGGATTGAACGAACTTCGCTGATCCGAATATATAAAGTTTTGTTATTACATGACAGTTTTCGAATTTGAAAAATTTGGCGCACGTGTATCAGTTCATCAACGTTGCCTACATACTACAATATATATGATCAAATCACTCAGTAACAATTAGTGAAGTTTCTACTTTCTTCGAAATTTGGAAAATTAGGAAATAATCCACCCGTGACATACCAGGTAATGTGGGATTACAGAAGACTGCCCAAGAGAGAAATAAGTGGTCTTATGAACATTTAAAAGAAGAAATATTTAAATAGAATATTTGCATTGCACCCGAAACCAGCGTTCTCAATTGCCATTCATTTTTGATTTCTTAATATCGAGACATTATTATGTATATATTCTTATTTTAGAGTAGTATTTTAGATATTACGTTGATCTGAAAAGTCTTAATTCAGATTTTTAAAATAAGATTTTTTTAAATTTAAATGACAAATTTATTTAACCTTGGACATTATTCTTCTAAATTTAATCAAACAGTTTTTTAACGAGGTAAATATTTCTTTCTTGTAACATTTTTCTTTTAGTTATAATTAAGTCTTTTTTGTCAAGCAAATACGCTTTTCAATTTAACAAACGTTTCTTTTAATCAACAAAATTATTAATTTATTTCAAATAAATATTTAGGAGTATACAAATAAATCATTTTTTTAAATTAAATAACATTCTTTTTATTTCAATAAATAATCCTCTCAGTGTAGAAGATGAAGAAAACGCGATGCTTTAATATTAACGATATTATCTTCTATTGGTTGATAGTTATATCTTCATATTTTCTTTTATTTTACATCAATGAAATACAAGAAGAAATCTCTTGTCTCTGGATCTTTATCTTCTAAGTAGTATAAATACTTCGAAGGAAATAAAATAAAAGCTTTATTATTATATTTCAAAAATGTCAGTGTTTTACTTACTGCAGTAGTTATTATATTGTTCAATTTATTATTTACATTTCGAATGCGTAAATTTTGCGAAATATATGTATCATTAACAAATGTTCGATAAACATATTGAAATTCTTCGTTACTTGAATCACTCAATCAGTCGACGCGTATGTTACTCCGCGCTCTCCAACCAAAAAATAGTAAAAATACGTTCAATCACATTTCGACGAAAAAGCATAACACGAAATATGTGTATTCGAACTCGAACATCGTTAAAAAAAACCGTCATTTATACATAATAGTCATGCGATGTTTATAAATATTGTGTAAAATTAGTGAAGTAATAATTTATTATTTCCATTTCCTATTGCTCTGAATTTTGCTTAAAATAGCTTCAACTAATAATCATTATCTAAATATATCTCCAAATCGTTAATCATAAGAATTGATTAATTACACGGATTGACAACAGTTAATTATTAACAGAGAATGAACGCATTTCAAGAGACAAGAAGAGACAAGCAGAGTGGCTCATGTCACGACTTTGCGTACGCAAAAACAAACTACGCAAAACGAAGGCCGCGCGCCAACCAATTTTGTTGCCATTCCAAAATACATAATGCTTTACGAAGTAAATCCAGGTCGAATATTCCGTTGCCAGAATTTCAAGTTGATTCCCACGAATAAATTGTTGTATATATTGCGCTATATATTTTGTGGATTTATTAGATAATTCTTTAACCCTGGAATGCCTCTCATATTTTTCTTCCACTACACTGGATGTATTTTCACAAAATTAGGAATTTTTTTACGCTTTTAAGAATTTTTTACTTTATTAGTTGCAAGGTTTTTGAATGATTAAATTAACACTATTTTAACGTAAACAAAATCTTATTTATTGTTATTTTAAGTTATCAAAATTGTAGTAACAAAAATTGTGCTAAACTTGAATAAGAACTTTTGGGTGAAAATTCATCCACAATAGTTCAAGATTAAATCAAAACTTATTTATTAGTAAATGAATACAGTAAATTATGTGTAATGATTAAAAATGTGATATTAATATATTAACTTTACGTTGATATACACAATTTCAATGAGAAATCAAAAGACAAAGTTAACTAACAAATGAGTAATAAAAATCAATATCTTTCGAGCTGTGAAAATCAATAACAAATGTCAAGTCAATATATGTGTAGACACAGTTAATCCGATATCAGACTATGCATTGGATGTTAAGATTAAGCTTGAGATTAAGATTAAGATTGACACTCGACCAATAAGAGCAAAACAGGTCAAGATTGAGATTGCAGATGGAAATTTAGGATTTGATCTATTTTCCCGATCTTCAATTTCAATCTTAACCAATAAGCTTCTAATTTTTCAATCATATGGTCATTGTCAACAAATGCATTTATAAATACAAATTAGAGATTATATTATAGTTAGGTTAGGTTTAAAAAGTATAATTTTTAAAATTTGAAGTGATTAAAGTATATGAAAAATGTTTTCAGAAATTTGGAGCAAAGAGAAAGAATTTGTATTAATATATAAATATTATAGAAGGCCGTTACTATGAGATACGATTACTAATTGAAATGCTGATTTAATCATGTATACTGTAAATAAATAAACTTTGATCTTAATCTGTTTCTTCAATGTAGTCTAATATCGGCTTTACAAATTTTTATTAACTTGAAAAGCTATTTCATGATATCAACATCTTTGTATATAATTCCTAAATTTCCAACTCTAATTAATATCTCAAAAATGTAATTAAAGCACTGGAGATATGAATCACTCTGAATTATGTGAGCATAAAAGCACAAGAAAATTACAAGAGAGTATAACGAGAAATATGTTATCATTATTATCGATGTTATCATAAATCATGTTTTTAAATAAGAACTTTATTTCAAATTAGTTTTCCAATTTCCTCTATATATTTTGTCCGTCATAAAACAAATTTTAGGCCGGTATTCATAGTAAATTGCAATTCTTATTTCAAGACCATCTTGAGTAGTGTCTTAAGATTCTAATACAACTCTGTGATTGATTGATGACATCTTAAGACAATATTCAAGACAGTCTTAAATATAAGAATCAACTATGAAATATCGGTCTTAGAAAAGATATTTTATAGTCAGATATTTTATGGCTTTCATGTAGAATTCTTTTTCGGTCGGAATATTATAAGAACATTCACAAAGTAAAGTCTGTCAAAATTTCTTACAAATCTTGCTAGGGTATATATTTCGCTCTTATGCTTGCCACGTTGCTCGATTTACAACCACATCTTTTATTCGTTGAACGTTTATTCCCGACTCCCCATTTGGCAAACGCATGCTCAAAAGGCCCGACTCTCGGATACGAGCGGCAACATGATGTCTCACGCTTACAAGAAAACTTATTGAAATTTTAACAAGCTGGCGGTAGTTGCGTGATACACGTGAGGAAGATGGTAGATGCTCCTTGCCGCATATTGGCACATTAATTATTTAAATACTGATTATCTCGCTCTCAACTCTCGACCTTTCGCTTGCAATTCACAAATCGTTATGCTCTCACGTATACATCTCGACTAATTATGGAAAGGGGGGAGAGATAATCCGAGCTAGTCGGAATTACCCGATGGTGGCTATCGCGTTCATGCAAATCGATATGTACCGGAGCTTTAATTATTATCCAAGAGTTGAGATTTCCGTGATTTCCGCGTGCGAGCGAGAGAGGGAGAGAGAAAGAGAAGGAAAATGCTCGGACGTTCCAGAAATAATTAAATAAACGCGTCCGCTACGCCGCGGTCTATTTTGTTCTGTTGCAGCGAGAAATTAACAGACATGGAGTTTTCAGCTGCAATTTTATTTTAAAAGCTACTCGAAATCGACGAAAAATAGCTTCGTCGTAGTCGGAAGCTGGGGGTTTCTTTCCCAGTGGCTCTTTAACTTTTTTCGCCGCCCATCGTCTCATTGTCTTTTGTTTTTCACTTGCGACGTCTTACATCGATGCGATCATTGAAGTCGTAAAATAGCTCCGCGACGTGCATTTAAGCGTTATATCAGTTCGCACTCTCTGTACGGATCGTTTATGTTATATTCACGCTCCAGTTACGCTTCGGTCGAATGTTCGTCAACTACTTAAGACATGCTCGTGTTTCACACTGCTATTATATATTTGTATTTGTCTGGTAAGTTTAAGCACGTAATTATTTGTCGAGCGCTGCGCGTGCAAATACCGCAATTGAATTTATGTTCAACTCCTGAGTATACTTGCTTACGTTTTCTCTTTACGTTTCGAAATCATCCCTCTCCCTTCCCTTTTTGATAAGAACCAGATGCAACAGGAAATTAATTAGACCGTTGATTGAAAGCGTTATACGAAGCAATACGTATGCGCAAGAATAAAAATCGCAAATTTGCATAGAAAACTTTTTGGAATCAAATTATAATAGAATCAAATCTGATTTCTCAAAAAATTATAGATTCTGGTTGGGAAACCTACTTATAAAGATTTTATATTTTATAAAGATTCACATCAGAAGTGTAATGTCTTGCAAACACAATCTTAATTGGAAAAGCTAAACAGATTCCATTAGCTCTTGTCAAAGATTTTCTATAATAAAATATTTTTCGATTTTTATTTTATATTAGTAATGAGCAAAATATTAAAACACTTCAAATATTTATACTTCACAAGTATAAATACTTAAGAAGTTTAAATAATGAAAGTGTTGGTTAGATAGTTACATTTTTAGTTAAATTTTCCTTTTTTATAAAATATACTTTTTTTAATTGCTAATGACATTATTACTATAATAACTAAAAAAACTTATAAAATTATAAAGTTAATGCTCAATTGTTAAGATATTATACATTTTATTAAAGGAGTATTTTACTCTAGAGAGCAAAAATGGCTTATGTTTGGGAATTAAAAGATTTTTAAAAATTATTACGTATATGATTATGAATTTTGCATACATATTATTTATATTTTAAAAATATAAATCAATTTCATTACGTCTAAATACTAATTGTTTTTCTTATTGTATAATTTTAAGGAAACTATTTAATAAAAACACAAGTCGCTGGTTGACACGATTCTACTCATCTCTGAAACAAAAAAGTTGAAAAGCTTTTTAGTAATTGTGCGGCTACGATCGGAATTAAAGAATAAGAAAAATATTGTAAATTGTTAACATGGCAAAGTTATAAAAAATATTTTACGGTTTTCCCAAAAAATTCTTTTACTTTAAGTTATAAAAAAAATAGTTAATGTGAAGATATCGCGGAAATCCTAAGTTAAGACTACAAACACAAACATGTTTGTATATAAAATTTGATGTCGATTGGTTCAATCTTTTCTTATTCTTTGATTTAATATCTCTCAATATTATATCAACCGACTAAAAAACATAGTTTCGAGAAAAATGTGTTTAAAATTAGTAGAGTATAGATATAACATAAGAATGAATGTTTATTTTTAATTTGCAATACCAGGGGCATATCATAAATCCTTCTCTAACTCAAAATGTTCGTTTTGTTCGTTTCGTAAATTTCCAATCGGCGAGCCATACACATTTCTTTTGACGCTGCAGATACTCGCCGTTTGGATCGATAGATTGCTTGTTCCGCTAAAATTTTTCGTCTGTGGTCCTATTGTCACACCCATAATGTCATCATTTCCAGAAGTGGATGGTTCATTGCCTTCATTGAAAGTGTACGGGGTTAAATATTTCAATAGTTTTTGAAGCATAAAAAGTATATTTGGGTGCGAAAGTCCATACTAAAAAGTTAGAATTCTCCCACGTCGGATAACAATACGAGTGCTGAGGAATGTGTAATACTTCGATTTCTACGAAATTTTCTCTTCCTTCTCTATCAATGTGTTCGATGTTTGATTTTGAATTTTGTCGGTTCGTTTACTAAGCAGTAGTCGAGGCAACATTGAACGTTTTAAGATTTGTCCTTTTAAAATCCAACTGTTGTTTCAAAACTAAAACATACATGTATACATACATGTAACCGACCTGAAAAGCTATTATATACCGGAGACTGTGTGTTGGACGCAACTACCTTTGAGCGTACTGATTTTCCGTCAATGCGCGCCGCAACCTATAAATGTGTTTGTAATTTTGTTATTCTTTCATATTTCGATAAAACCTTTTAAGAATATATTCCTGACAAATATTTGAAACGTTTGAAAAAAAGATTCTTCTTTTTAAACTTTAGAACAATCCCTCTTAAGAAGATCCTAAAGAAAATTGCTAATATTTTTATTATTAGAAAATGTCTTTGATTTCACATACACAGAATTTTAAATTCTTTTACACAATTAAAGTACATACAGAAATGAAAAAGGCAAAGGACGATTTCGATATTAGAGAAAAAATTTTTCAAAGATATAAATTTTTAAAAATTAAAAGAAATTTTTTTTGTTATTAATGCATGTAATCGTTTTTATATCTGTGCGTGCTTTTATTGTGTAAAAGAGTTTGAAATTCTATAGTGCCAATTCAAAAATATTTTATTTTAGTAAAATATGTCGATAAGCTTTAGAATTTCCTTAACAGACACTACCCTTATGGAAAAAACAAGAATTCAAAAAAGTTACTGTTATACTGTTGAAAAAATGCAATTCTTCAATAGTAGATCTAACTTTAACAATTCAAACCATCACATCATTGATTTGATTGATCACCGAAACCATAACAAAGGATGCGTTTCATTTAACGCTTGTACCGTGCATGCTTGTTCGCGAGCATCATTTATTTAATATTTGACAAGCAACAAAGATAAAATGATTCTAACATTATTGCAAGCATTAAACGAAACCCAAATATGTCATTTACTTTTTATCGTCAGTTTTATTCATTAAAATATTTTTTTAATATTGTGGTTAATAATAATATTAACCGCAATATTACTGATATTATAATAATATGATATCAGTAATAATATCCAAAAAAGAAAGTTACATACAGATTAATAATATACGTAATTTTTATTTTTTATTCTACTGAATTCAATGATTGGTACAAAAATAGAAATTTCACATTCGATTTCATATAAATATATTGACTTTAACCGTAAAAAACAAACGTAAATTTCTGCATTGTTTCTACTTCGTTTCCAAATAAAAAACCTATATCTAAAATAAAAATGAATTCCTATTTGATATCGTAATGTAATTTACATATTTGGAACAAATTTGGGCTTAAATCGTGATTTATATTGTATTTCGAGAAGCTTTTGGGAAATTTTTACGCGTGATGGGCCTCTAAGCGATCATATTATTGCACAACATTATTGATCGTCTGGAAGCTACATTAAGAGATAGTGTAATATATTGCTCAATCAAAAGTTCTTTGAAATGTATTGTGTAACTTGTAACATATTGAGTCGTCCATGGTTACTATTGCACACATAGAAAAAAAGAATACTCTAGTTTTAAAAATATCTATATTTTTGAAATGTTACGTATTGAAATGAGATTATATAGCGTTAAGTAGATATAATTTGCTTACATAAAAAATACATAAAGAAATTGTATACTTTTGTCAAGAAAGATATATTCTTATTATATAATAATTTTTTAGTTGAGAGGAAAAAAGGTAGAAAATATCTTCAAGAATAAAAATTTTTCAACACTATTATTTTTTCAAAACAATCACATTGTATTTTAGATGGCTTTTATAATAAAATAAAAACATTTTAATGAAATTTAAGATTTTCAAATTCTTTGAAGAAAATTAAATTATATATAAGCAAGATTATCATTGTTTCGTATATCAATTTCTTGCCTATACAATGTGAAACTAATTATTTGGATACAGGATATTGAGAATTTATTTTATGCTACAAATTCATCAAATATTATAATTTTTAAGAGAAATTTAGACTCGATCGGAAGTGAGAATCCTCGTTAGTGATGTATTGTTTTCATTAAAATTTTTATCAATATTTTCATCAAAAGTATGCTTTTAATTTGTACCATAAAATAAACTCTCAATATCTTATGTGTCTAGAAAATTAGTTTCGTGATATGTATAAAAAATCATTTTGTTTATTTAGTTTATTCCGTCACAATTTTACTATCTTTTACACACATTTTCAAACTTAATTAAAACAACAGTGATAAAGTAAAGATAAAGTAAAATCTATGTTTTTTTAACAATTTCATTTAAATACATTTTTCAATATGATTTTGTTAACAACAAATTTTTTCAATATAAACACAAATTTATTTTTGGTGGAAACTTCCTATCTTTCAAGATAATCAGTTTCGCAACTCTACATGAAACAATAATTGTTAAATAAAACAAATTAGTTTTAATAATTGTCTAATAATAATTAATTCTAATAATAGTCATAATAATGCTCAATACTGTTCTTTCTCAATAAGGTGCCAATTTATGACGCTTATTTCTAGTGATAATAGATCACGTTATCAGAACTAAATAATGAAACTTGAATGATTACTTTTGATAGCCGCTCCGTTTAAGAATGTGCTGTCTAATTTGGAAATTTACAGATTTCGTCTTTACCTTGGCTTGCTGGATAGTCAAACGCTGATTAATTCTTGTCATAGGTATTTGGTCAAACGCAATCGATACATAATTCCAATGACAATTAGGATAAGGTCAAAGTCATTAAACTCGTAATAAAAATTACTAGTTATTGTATAGTTCGAGTTACATTGATAGTTATATTTAATTGTGCAGAAGAGACGTCAGTAATTATTGCACAATCATTACGTAATGATTATACAATAATATTGATCTAAGAGTTTAAAATAAAACATCAGTGTTCTTTATCGAAATTGTACGTAAATGATACGTCTCGTTACTTCGACGCAGCAACGTCTTACATGACTATGCGAATAGGCTTCGCATCCCTGAAAGCTTTTAAGCAAATATATTCGGAGAGCTTGCGGGAGCATTAACGGTGATTAGTGGCCAATATCCAGCGTGTCCTAAATTTCACCGATGTCATGGAGGAAGCACTGCGCCTCGATATCTCCCTAGAACACGTTATCGTGCCTCTATTTTGCGATACGGTAGCGTCTTTCCACGTTCAATCTTATTTATCAGATTCTTGATCATTTTCCTAAGATGATATCTTGACGTGGAGAAAAAAAGAAATGACAAGGATTTGTTTGATACACAATGCTTTAAATATTCGGCATGCGTGTTTTCATATTCATTTAGTGTATTTATTTATGAAAGTACGTTGAAAGCTGTAGTGAAAATGCAAAATTAGAAGCTGTCAGAACAGTTAAAAACAGCGAAAACGATTTGCACTTTTGACTTTTTTACATCGCAAAATACGTGACTATTGATAGATTGATAGAATGATAGATTTTCTGTCATGTTTTATAAGCTCGTTTTATCTAACAGTAAAAATCGTAATTGGAGAGAAGAGAGCATGAGAGAATCAGTTTCTTTTAATTAACAAGAGATAAACTTCTATGTATTTTTCTCTTAAAAAATGCCATACTTTTGACGAATTATTTGACGGACATAATTAACTGTGAAGAATTTTTTGCAAACAACTTTTCCGTCGTGCTTTATAAACTCGTTTTATCTAACGATAAAATCTTAATTGGAGAAAAGGTAGTATAAGAGAATTTTCTCTATTTACCGAAAGAAATAAACATCCCCATACCTTTCTCTAAAAAAATACCATATACAGAGTGCTCGTTAAATTTTCTAAAGGATTTTACGGGGTAATTCCTCATATTAATTGAAAACAAAAACTTCATATGATTATACCAAGATTTAAAGTTGAGAAAAATTGTTTTTCCCAAAAATTTCGAAAATTACTCGGATTATTTTTATGTTCTTCAACACACACACACACACACACACACGCACGCACGCACGCACGCACGCACGCACGCAC
>QKQZ01047731.1:0-10838 GCA_003595255.1 Solenopsis fugax
CCCGGTTACCGCTTGCCCGATGCTGCGCGAGAATTCATTGTCGGGAACAGCTCACGGCACCTCGAGCGACGCCGTACTCCTTTCACGCTCGTTCATCGTAAAACACGATGGACCAATCTTCTTTTCCCGTACGCGCCACTCGATGCCTCTCGATAAACTGAAATTTGAATCTTTCGTCGGTTGTCGCTCCATCTGTTTTCCACGTTCCAAGTCTCGCTTTACAATCGAACGATAACGCCACCGCGCCGTTGCACTACACTTTTCCGCGCTGAATTTTCCGCACGTGGAACTGCTACTAATATTTTATTTGTCGAATGAAACGCGAGTGTCTAAATTAAAAAAAAAACAATAGCATGCGCGACGCAATTGGGAACCTTTCCTCCCCCGAAAGATCGCGCTTCTTCCTCGAACTTCGGAGGCTTTTTCGTCGCGAAGCAATTTCCACGAATCTGCGGAGCGTCAATTACCAGTTAATTACCGTTTCGCAACAGAGGGCGGCTTCGATCAAACTCCCATTATAACAATTTGCAGAGCTGCCCTCTCAGCAGAGTTTTTAACCTCGCGAGAGATTCGTCGTTCTTGAATTAATCTTTCTTCCTGTGTCAAACGACGAAGAGACACGCTACTTCTGTCCATAATAGAGTATCGCAGGTGTTGCTCGGTAAGATTGAGGTAATCGGAACTTGGTCGATGCCGTTCGGATTATCTCGGTTACTCTTCGCAATGACTTCGATGAAACACCGATTGACTTAGGATACGTACCACTTAATACTCCCAACGCTCTTGGAATTATTTCATTCATCTTGTTTATCAAATATTAAACTGAGGATAAATGACGCTCGCAAGCGTTAAGTGGAACGTGCCTTTAATTAGCAATTAATACGTCGAGAAATGCCTGCATTCAGTGTTTGATAATTAAAAATTATCTTGATAAAGATAAAGATGGAGCGGAGTTTCTGAAAGACCTGATATTCTTATTAAAATATTTTAGAAAGAGTTGAATAAATCAATACATTTTTTTTAACTAAGTTAAATTAAAGTTAACGGTTTATAAAATTAATTTAGTTACGTTGAAAGTTGTATAAACAATAAACTAACTAGTTGAATGTTACATTAAGATTAGATTAATTTAAGCTAAATTAAAAGCTAATTTTTAAAAGTATTATTCATAAATTAGAGATTCGTGAATTTTTAAAATTAGATTACTCAAAACAATTATAATATGGATCATCAAACAAATTTAATACTTTATTTGTAAATTAAGTTTATATAAAATAACAAAAGAGACATACTTATTGTTTTTTTTATGTGGGAATGTATTTATCCTTAAGAAAAAAATTGATAAAGTGTTTCAATGAATTGATTACTATCAATAACAGATGAAATATCATCAACTGATATAATCAGTTTATTGATAGATACCCTGACCAGGTTCATAAATGATGAAATATTATATAGTCAGCGTAAAATAGTAGTTAAAAAGTTTATAGTTAAATAATAAAGTTAAAAAATTAGTAACTTTTAATATAACTTAATTGATTTTAAATGATTTAATTTTTAACTTTAACTAGTTATTTTTGAAACATAGAAACTTTAATTTATTAACTTTTTTCCTAAGTTAAAAATTTATACATATATCTATGTTAAAGAAAAAATTATGAAGGAAAAAATATTTATTTCCACAATATTTCTTTGTTATCTCATATGAATTTAATTTATAAAATATTAATCTTGTTTGCTGATTTATATTATAATTGTTTTAAGTTATCTAATTTTAAAAACTTGCGAATTTCTAATTTAATTTGATTAATGCTTTTCTTATATCTTTTTTGTGCAACTATATAGTTGAGTCAATCCAATGTTTAATTGAACATATCAAATATTTCAGTTTTTCACCAAATTTCTTTTTTCAGTATATATAATTCGAGATTCCACTTTAATTCAATTCTGCTGGTTGAACTGATCATCGTGAAACGAAGTTACAAACAATTATATTGAAGCTAATTATTATATAATTGAATATAAGCTATAATTATTGACCACTTCAATTATAATAATTCCGTTTAATAATTATAATATAATTATTATAAAATCCAGTGTTTGAAACAATTTCATCAGCAGCTGCGATTCAAATATCGATCTTACCTACCTGCTCTATCTCGCGTAAGTACTGCGCTTCCGTCATTACCGGTCGTTACTGACGAAATACCGACGAGTGTCGCGCTATAAAGATCCGTTATTGTACACGTTATTCGCAAGGCGTGCACTATTTGAATCTTGAATCTCGCAACTGTTATTTCGCGAGCAAGTGAGAAATATCTATTCCACTTTGCGAAGTATATAATATCATTGATCAATGGCATTACGAAACTCTCGTTTTTCCTAATCTATAGCTACGAAATGGAATGGATTTTGATCGAAGTAAGATATGATAAAAGGTGCTCCGATTGACCTAACCCTAAAATGCTAATGTGATTGTTTATTTAAGCGCTATAGTTCGCGTTTAATAGTTTTTGTCATAAAAATTTTGATAGCTTATTTATTACGTTTGAACGATGAATACGTATGTAGAAAATGAAATTTTGCATAAGCAATTCTAGCAGTTGAATTAATCACCGATCAGAGTCAATCGGAATTTGTGTAAAGTCGCCTCAAGGTCAAGATTCGACACTCACCGCCGTCCAGATTCATTGAGTAAAAGTAATTCTTGAATACTGACGCATTTTCGTCGTCAAGCGAGATCCTGTGATAATGATGACTGTTAATATTTACTCTGCATTAAGTACCAGTCATCAATCGTTTACTTATTAAACTGATTGTCCTCCCAATTTATTCCCAGGCAGCAACTCGGGAACAGGAGTCAAACACGTTCGGTTGCTACATATTTATTAAAGGCTCTTCTTCCTTCGATTTATCCCACGAAATCACCCCGGGAACACGTGTCGAACATACGTTTACTTATTCAGAACCAGGATTGTGTCATAAATATTAAAATTACGTCTACATGGATTATTTACATATTGTTTACCTTAAGATTACATGAATCCTTTTCACTCAATACAAGCAATGTAAATGATTATATAATAAATTGGATAACAATTTATAATACCAAAGAAGTAATCAAACTATTAAGGATGTATCGGACATTGGACATACAGTCCTTACAAAGTAAGTAAAATTTGGAAGTGTGTTTAATATTAACATTTCAAATAAACTATATACATATGAAAGTTGTGTGAATAAGATTATATTTTTATTTAATAACATTTTTATAATCTATTTACTCTTGTTATTAAAAATTAAATTATTTTTTACAACATTAAGAAAAATCTTAATTTTTTTGTATAAGTACTTTAAGTAATCAAGATGATTTATACAAAGTTTTATTGTGATTGTCTGTTTAGTTATTTTGTAAATAAATAAATAAATTTTGTCTATTTTACATAACTTATCTCTGCATCGCAATGAAACTTTATGTAAATCATCTTAAATATTTAAAGTACTTAAAAAATTCAGATTTTTTCATTATTTTTTATTTCATTATTAATTATATTTTCATTAGAGCACATGTCTACTTCTTATTGAAATAATTTTTTCTTCAGATAGAAAATCGACGCCAAGTTTTTTCTATTACTTTCAAATACAATATAAAACAACCAGTAATTTTTTCATAATTTTCTTAATGTTTCCTGTATATCCTTAAATTATTAATATATCTGACTTTAGTCTTGATAAAATGAAAATATATAATATTAAAAATGGAATAAAAGATTTTCAATATTTCTGATAAATCTGAATCTTCTATGAATTATTGATTATTGTATATATACAGTGAGAAAATGTTATTAACTTGACTAAATTTTTCAACTTGATTGAATTTTTTCAGACATTTACGTATTTAAATTAAATATATATGTAAAATTAAATATATAAATGCTTAAATTATAATTCATGTATTTTATGTATTTAATTGTAAGTCAAATACATAAATAGTTAAACTGAAAAAATTTAATCGAATTGAAAAATTTAGTCAAGTTAACAACTTTTTACTCACTGTATGTATACAATAATCAATGAATCACAGAAGATTCAGATTTCTTCAGAAATAGTGAAAATCGTTTATTCCATTTATTAACAATTATATTTTTTTTCCATTAATAATTTTTTTTCTCAGTGTAGATGACATGTAAAATAGTTTACATTGTATATTATACATAGTGCAAATTATTTATATTTTACACGTATATTTATGCCAAATCTTGTTAAAGACACGATTCTTCTACTGATTTATACCACAGCATCCCAGAAATTTGTATGACGGTGAGTGGAAGGATTAGGATCGGAATGGCTGACAGAGAGAAAGAACTCTCGTGCAAAAATGTCATTTGACGGAGCTATGCCTTCTGACGATCTGTGCGTTTATGTCAGGAACACTTTATTTTACATATTTACACCGGTTTCTATCTCTTTCTCGAGATTGCGTTTTTGGTCTACCCTTTCTCTCTCTCTCTCTCTCTCTCTCTCTCTCTCTCGTTCTATCTTTCTCTCTTTCTCACGCATACACGTACGCACGCACGCTTCTGATACGCGTTTCCTTCGAAACGGGTACAAATGAAAATCATTCCATAAATTAGAAAAGAACATCGTCGACTACTTGTAAATGCGTCTGGCTAACCGAACGGTTCTCCGAAAACGGAACAGTAGTTTGTTCCTCTTAATCAAATCACCCTTTAACCAGTATTCCCAAAGCTCGCCCTTATCTTTATGTTTTATTTTTCTTTTTCGTTTTCTTTAATATATGTCTGCCATATATTGTACGCCGAAAATTACAAGTTACCCGCCTTGCTCTTAAAAAAATCCTTAATGTAATATTGCGTTTAAATTTTACCGATCTGATACGAGTATCTATTATCACTATCGATATACAATTTTATGAGAATTTGTTCCATGATGATCGTGAAATTCATTCGGCAATTTCATTGCAGGTATCTATTTCTGGTGCAAAGGAGTCACATCTGGTTCACCGGTTAAAGGGCCACGATAAAAACTTCGTTCTCGACTACGATAATTAATTGAGATCATAAAAATAACGAAGCTTAGATTACATTTATGCCCTCTATGCGACGTGTGAGTATACGGTACCGTAAACGGATGCTTGGATCCTTGGATCTTCAATCGAATGCTTTAGTGTACAAATTTAAAAATTATCATATAACAACAGGCTATCGAATCTCTTTTGTGTATTTTAGAATTAAAAGAATTACAGAACTGTGTAAGGATTGTATGTCGTGGACTAAAATGTTCAAGGAGAATTGAGGACTCGGAAAAACTAAGGATTTCCAAAAAGGTGGGTATTCATGGAACGAAGATGGATGGTAATAAAAGTGTTCTATAAGGTAAAAATTGAACGGTCTGGAGAATTGAAGAATTTAGGGCGAAGAATCCAAGGATATGAGCATTCAATCTTCAGATCATTGGATCCTTGAATCCTATATATCCTAATATATATGTATCACGTATGTGTACGTACGTATGCCGTATGTGTTTGTGTATGTGTGTAGACAGGGATATGTGTATTAGGATATCCCTTAATTGCTTGTGTCATATTATTGCAAATATCTCACCTCTGACATTTTTTTTCTTTGAAATATTACCATTTTCTCACTGATCTAATTTTGTTGTCGATAATTTAATTCGCCAATGCGTTTCTTCCATCACAGCGCGAGAATTTGTTACAAATAAGGGACACCCTAGTACGTGTATGTACGCAGACATGTGTATTAAACGTATGCATGTATAGTACGCATGTATACATTTCTGGAAGTGGAACGTTCGCATTATTGAGGTATATCTACGTTCAAGCGTTCGGATATTGTCGGTTCCTCGAGAAGCTAGAAAATATGCTCCACAGTTGGGAGCCAATTGCCGTTTCTGAATTTTTCTGAACTTTTACGCTTAACGCAAGTACATTCAGATCGCACCACTCTTCGAGAAAATCGAACATTCTTCGAGCAACTAACACTTTTTTTCCCTGTTTTACTTCGTTGTGTCCTCGAAGAATCGTGCTTTCTGCAATCGTTGTTCCGAGATGTGCGAGTCCGATAAATGAAATGAACAGTCCTAAACGTCCCTGAAGTGAAGCTAAAGCCAAACGAGTCGTGAACATGAAAAATTATTGCAGTAATTAGTAGAAACCAACTTAAAGAAATATTGATAAGCACTCTTTTAAATTCTCCTTATTTTATTGTTGGATATTTCATGACGTATCAATTCAATTGTGTTGGTTCGTTTATATCATTAATCTTTCTTGTTACTTTAACTTTATATTTCTACATCACACATCACTTCAGTGACATCACGGACAGAGAAATCTTGTTATGAGACAAACGTGAAAGAAATGTTCAACGAGCGCAAAGCGATATTTCAATAGCGATATAGGTCGTCGCAGAGTTTTTGAGAACGGACCGTTAGAAAGTCAACTCGTGGTTAAACTCGCGTTAATTTGGATTATTATAAAATCCTTGAGCCTTTAAATCCTTGGATTCTTGGACCCCTGAATTTTGAAATCCTTGGACTCTTAGATCTATGAATTTAGAGTCATAAGCCTCGCACTCGAACCGAGATTTCTCGTGCTTAATCGCATTTAATCCATCCACCGGAGTGTACTGTGTGCCCCAAGAAAACAGGGATCAGTACATTTATCTCGAAAGTAAAAGTTCTTTTCAACGCGTCATTTCGTAATCCAAATCCTAAATGGTGCGAACCGTGTTAAACATTAAAAATTAAAGGATTTAGGAATATTATATTCCCAGTTTCTTAAATTTGCGATTCATTTTCTTAAATTAGTAGACCAGGAACTATTCTCGACTGAAAAGTGAAACTAAGCAGATGAGAATTTTCATAAGATTGAAACCTAGTTGATCCCTTCTGGCTGACATCTCCTATCGAGACACCCGGTACAACTTGGCGAAGACGGCCGAGAACGAGTCGCGGCAGCCACTGGTCCTTCACACGATGATCCGTATCCGAAGTCATATAGTCCAGACCTGCACTTTCTCCGCGACGACGCACCAGCTGGCGTGGTCATAATACGATGAAATGATATGCAGGTTCTCTACGTACTTGTTGATCAGCTGATCCAGCTCGCCTTCCCGAAAGACGTGATAATATTGGTGATAGGTAATGGAACCGCCGCCACGGTCGGAGGGCAACGATTCCTGGGACGAGGCATTGCTTAAAGTATCGGTGCTTGCGGTGACTCGACAGCCAGGGGCGTCTCGCCTCTTCGTCTCGCTCGACATCTCGTCCAACGAACGGCCGCGTTCTTGCAGTCTTCGTCGTTCCATTGAGCTCCGACGGATGTTCTCTGTATTCGGATTCGATACTAATGACACCGTGCTGCCGGTGAACAGTCTCGCTGTCGACTCTGCTTGGCTGCCGTCACTCAGGCTCGTCGCTGTGTTCTCTATCAGAGAGTCGCCCATGTTGCTCGAGTCCATCGACAACCTGCTCTGAGAGGAGCGCCATTTCCCGATCACTTTCGAGTTCTCCACTGCCTCCTCGAACTCGCCCGTCTTCGACACCATCACAAAGTCCAACGTGTCGTCCGAGTTGCTGTGCAACAATGACGAAGTGTTGGCGGAGCGACAATGCTCCTGATTGACGTTGGGTTTAGGTCCTGCTCCAGATTGGAGATTGAGCGTGCTTTCAGCATTGATAAACGATTTTTTGGTATCACTTATGAGATTACTATTGGATTCGGGATTAAATCTGGATACAAGTTCGACTTTAGTTTTCTCTTCGTGATTGACTCTAAACATTTCGTCGTATTTGGATATGAATGTAGTTTTAGGTTCGGCTTTGAGCTCAATTTCGTACTTGGAGTCACATGGAAATTTACAGTCGAATTCGGACTCGAAAACGGCATCCTCGCAGAGAAATCTGGAGGATTTGGGGGTCGGTTTTGATTGGACCACATTGGCAAACTTGTCGCGTCCACTTCCATCATACGCTTCGTTTACGACCCACGAAGTTTCCTTGGGTACTTGATTGCATCCGTCCCAATAGGCTGTAGTATCCGATTCTGCATCCAAGATATTTTCCGCGACGTCTGATGACGACGACGTGGTCCTCGACGTCTGACAGACTTCGAGAAAATCGAACGACGAGTTCTGGCAGTACCGACTGATATCTCGTATAAGATCGCTGCTCGATTCGTTAGCATAACCGCCCAAATCTACCGAAGCGGATTTGCAATCCTGCTTCAAGTACGCTCGCGTTCGTACGCTCGACTGCGACCAGATGCCATCATTATTCTGCCGTTGTGCAGCTTGCGAAATTTGCGAAAATTGTTCCACTTGGGCATTGTGTTGAATCGCCGTTCCTACGGCGTCCTCCAACGAGCTTGCCACGTTGGCAGCGGCCTCCAGAAGCCTCATAGACTGTGAAGAGATAGACTTTTGGCTTTCCAGAAGAATACGCGACGTAGGACAGATCGTATTAGTCCCTAAATTATCTTGAGATATGTCGCGCATATTTTCGGTTTCCACAAGGAGCGTGTCATCTTCGAAATCCGCGGACGAGTCGTCATGTGAAGGATCCAGAGATGTATTTAAATCCTCGAGTGACGTTATTGTTCTCATACTCAACGACTCATCGTCATGTATACTACTTTCCGTTTCCTTCGTTCTCTTAGATATATCGTCTCCATTTGACTTGGAAAGACTCTCATCTGTCTGTGCGTTATTTTTCTTCTCTTCAGCCCCCCTCCTCGCGATATACCGTTCATCCGATGTAACGCTGATCACAGAACCGATTGACTCTGGCGACGAGACACCGCTGGAATCACTGTCCAAGTCATCAGTCTCTGGATTGAACAATTCCAGAGATAACAAACGCGGCAAGATCCTCGTGACTGTCTCCAGACGACCCGAAGCCGCCGTGGAGGCACGCCTGACCAATGGAAATGACGGTCTGGCGCGTGTTGCAAAGCCCGGCTTCGCTATGAGCAGCTCCTTGATTTGGTTCAGTCTAGCTTTTCGGCTGTCGTCCTCGTTTGCGATTGGTTCGCGACCGACCACTTTGGTAACATCGGCACGTATCAACGACGTGGTGTCTGATTCCACTGGTTCTGATATAAGATGGAGACCTGACGCCGATGCCTGTAAAGTGTTATCGGGTGCTTCCTTACAAACGACGGTCGTTCCACTAGGCTTTGTCGTATCACCGACATGCGTACTCGCATTCGTACTTGTACTTGTACTCGTGACAGATTGCTGTTTCAGCAATGGTGATACGTTGATCACTTTAAATCTAGACGATTGACCACCGTCCAGTGGCTGCTTAACACGCGGCGATGGCGGTGCCGAAGTCGTACCGAGCTGCAATGCCGCCGGTCGCGGCGCGGAAGGAACCTCATTGACCGAGGACGACGCCGGCGATGCCGCGACGGCGACGTCCTGCTTCGGCACGTAAATCACAGATGCGAAGCTGTCCTCGGAGTCTACGCTGGTGTCGCTCTGCAGACTGCTGTCCTTGGACGAGTCTGAACCGTCTTCGCGTGAGAGACGACGTTCGACACCCTCGATACTACGTTTCATCAGTGTTACCGGTTGTACTTTATTGTCCGTTGACTTCGGCTTCGTTGTCGCTTCTGCCGTAGCGGCCGATTCGTTCTCGCAGGATTTCCATCCCTGCAGCATCCGAACGAAACCGTTCTTGATGGACATGCTAGAGACCTTTTCGATGTTTGTTGTAGAGCGCTTGATTTTACTGGTCAATCCATTCTTTAACAGTTGGAAACGCCGACTGGCGCTCACCGGGCTGATCGAATCCTTGAGCGCCTCAAATGTTCGCCACTTGCAAATAAGCTCCTCGTTCAATGATGTCTGCTTCATGATATTTCGGCGCACTCGTTCTTTCTCCTCCAGCCGTTCTGCCGACATCAACTCCTCGTTCATCGAGCTTTGCTTTAACGGTATGCTACGTTTATGCAATGACTGGCAGGAGAAGTCCGGGAGGTCCTTGATCAGGTTTTCAATGGCAGTGTCTTCGGGATTTTCCAAACCGATTTCCTCTACATACGACTTCTGTTTCACCAGCCGCGGCTTTGAGCCACTCGACGACGACGAGACCGATCGCTCGTCCAGGATCAGTTCGGACGTTGAATAGAAACCCGGGATGCTGGACCGGGAACGCACCAAATCGAGCCGTTCAATCTCCAAGATATCACCCAAGCTTTTGGATTTGATGCTTAACGTGTCCGCGGAATGCTTGTTCGTCATCGTCAGCGTATGCGTGGTCTCTACGCGGCGCAGTTCGATTGGCAGCTCGTCCACGTCAGTCGTATCCTCAGGGTCGTAGTGTCGCCGGCTCTTGGTACCGCTCTGCCAACTTCCAGGGAACCATGCACGACCGCCACCTCCGCGTCTGCTTCTCGCTAATTTCTGAAAATAATCATGCAAACTTACAAAACGTCATAAGTATATACAATTTCGAAATAGCGATTAAGTAGGAGAAATTTAATTCTTTCTCTCAGATTATTGTCCTCAAAACAAAATAATAGCAATCCAGTAAAAAAGTTTAAATGAATAAAGAAAGTGAATAACTCTTGACATTTAATTAAATAACTATTATTGTGGGAGGTGAAAACAATATCAATAGGAAAATCAATAGGGAATCTCTAAACACTACCAAAAACATTTTTAGTTAATCTTTCAGATACTTGAGCTTGAAATGTTGCATTATAGGTAATCACGCTTTCTCTCTCTCTCTCTCTCGCATTTTCGTAACTTTTTCTTTTTGCTTTTTATATACAAAATTTTTCTTTCCTTAGTTTT
>QKQZ01047740.1:578-11965 GCA_003595255.1 Solenopsis fugax
TCTCTCTCTCTCTCTCTCTCTCGTCTTGTCTTTTGCATTCCGTATCGGAGCGAGACATTAAACTCCCACGCAAATGTTTATGCGCAAATGACAATCGAATGACAGCGAAAGTCACATTTTTCGTTTGGAAGGTGTGCCCTCGGCTCGGTGTGCATCGCGATCGATTTCACGCGTAACGCTTTTCTTTTCGTCGAAGGTGGTGGCCGCGACGGAACCTTGTCCTATTTCTGTAAGTCGCCTATATACGTATATGCATATATATATATAGGCGCACGATTACACGGCTAACATTCGCGCGTAATCGTGGCCGGTTACGAATCTCTGCTGTGACCTTGCGCAAGTGCGTTTTGTCATCGCATCACCGCGGCTGCATCATTTGTTTACAGCTTAGAATAACCATAACAAGAAATGTCCCGCTCTCTTGCCGATTCGAGAAGTAGACGCTGTAATGCAATTTGCTTCATCTTCTTAGTCTTAGCAGATTGTATAAATAATATAATTATTAAAATTTAATATCGAAGATTATTAAAATTAAATATTCTTCTATTCTTGTTATTTACTTATCTTTCTAAGAAAAATTGACAGAAATACGCGATACGTTATTGAAAAGTGCATTGTTCAAACTTTATTAAACGCGTTTTGATAAGATTAACCTGAAATTTTATAGGTTACCTCATTAATTAAATTTAATTAGCCTGTAAAGATAATACTATAATTTACTTGTAATAATATTGAGTCTTGAAGTAATCTAATTATCTGCAATAGATAAAGTCTAGTCTTTAATACCTGATAAACTGTGACTAATGACTGATGACTCATGACTTGGTCTTCAATGCAGATTGTTTTTGTTGCTCATTGACAGGACACAGCTGTGTTATGAGTGTTGGTTTATCCATGTATGATGGCTTGGAGAACGAAAGGCCTCCTGAAAATGGTTTGGAAAATGCTGCGAGTGGCACAAAAAAACTGGCTAGGGGTATCTCCCGTGCAACTGAAAATGCAGCAATTGTCTCCTACGCCCGTTCACAATTGGCAGCCCTAGGAACACCTGACACCCCAGAATTCACATTTTCATTGCCAGACTTGTCTGTATATCCAGGTATTTTTTTCTATTCAAATGCCATTCATATCCTATCCTAAAAGTCTCTAACGTTTGATTGATATCTTATATCTAGATTCGTTTCGTAAATTCTTGGAGAAGGATCTTATAGAGAATGGATGTCTGAACTCATTAGAAGCTGCAGGTCGCTTAAACTGGTGGTACAAAAGTGGAAGCACTAGAGTTCTTTGGCCGTTAGCAACATCTGGAGATGGCAATTGTTTACTTCATGCTGCATCGTTGGGGATGTGGGGCTTTCACGATAGATTACTTACTCTGCGAGAAGCATTGCATAATACTTTAACCAAAGGAGAATACAGACATGCACTTTTCAGGTATAAAATGAAAAAATGTTAGTCTAAAAGGGTTTTTAGATATTGTCATTGATTGCATGATCATTGATTGTCTGGACCTATATTGAGTTTGCTTTGCATCGTCTAAAAGAATATTATTCAATATTATTGATCATGTAATAGGTTCTTTAAAGATACTAAATGGAGAATTCTATTTGTCTGTCATAATTTTTAGACGATGGAAATGGAGACAAACGGGTTTAAACGCGGCGGCTGGATTATCATACACGGAGGCGGAATGGTTATCGGAATGGCAAAGTATAGTAGATATGGCTTCTCCTGCAATCAGAAATCAGACTGCTACCTCTTATCAGAGCCTTGAAGAAGTACCGATACATTTTTTTTCATTAATTACCAATTTTTATTATAGAGACTACAATTTGTTTTCTTTTCAGATACACATTTTAACCTTGGCTCATGTCTTAAAAAGGCCTATAATAGTTATAGCAGAAACAATGCTGAAGGATGCGGACGGAGTAGCCTTAGCGCCGATTCCATTTGGTGGAGTGTATTTACCTTTAGAAGTGTCGCCTTCGCGTTGTCACAGAACACCCTTATTCTTGGCATATCATTCTGCTCATTTCTCCCCGCTTGTAACTGTAGATGGATGCAATGATTATGGTAGTGCTTGCGGCGAAGGAGTTAGTATACCATTAGTGGATCCAGACACAGGCAAACTGCTGTCGGTTTTATTTGCCGTGGATCCTGGTCCTGATTGGGATTGGGTCGATGGATCACGAGAGTTGTTAACTTGTACGCAAGATACTGTAAGTAAATCTTGTTATATGTATCTGTTACTGTTAATGAAGTATTACATTATTGATAAAATAACAGAATCATTTTTATCATTATTTTTATTGTTGCATGTAGATGGAGATTTTATTACGACAGTATTTAGACTGCGAGTATCAAAGTTTTACATCCGAGGATATTGATAGACTTTCCGATACGGACAATACTTTCTCAAAGACCGCGAAGCAGATGTTAGAGGTCGCTAAACAATTCGGTTCTATTGGAAAATCTGTCAGTAAAAAGATTTGGTCTATGACGAATAAAAGGCCAAAGAGTCCTCCTTCCACAAGTGGAATCTCCACAGAAGGCTTGTTATGTGTGAGGATAAAGAGTAGACGTCATGAGTATGTAGATCAAATGCTTCAAAATTATCTTCAGTGTGCCCATGCAAGGTATATTCCGACTTCGATTATTCAGTGGATTATTCGGATCGAGAATAGTTTTACAGATTTTCCGTTTACAGATATCTACAAGATCATCAGGTAGATGACACAGGTAGTGAATTAAATTATGGTGCTGGAAAATCCAAATTTTACGCTGCCAGTGATCGCGGTAGTCATGCGAGCGTTAGCAAATTGTTACCTATTAACACAAACAAAGATCATACGCTTTATCTTTCGAGGTAATTGTAAAATTTTTAATTGTAAAATTATAAATTGTAAAATCTCTGTAGTGAGCATGAAGATAAATTAATATTCTTTTTACAGATCTACATTTTATAATGATCAACCTCCATCAAATAATACGGGGCCAGAGACTTGGAACAATAGTGACAATTTAAAGGTACGTCAAACTTGCGAAAGAAATAAATTTTGTTAGTTAAAATTACTATTTATACAGGGTACCGTACCGAAGGAGTGCCGTACTGAGCACTGTCGATTCTTTGGGTCGCCAGAAAACGAATATTATTGCTCGCAATGCTGGGCTAATCTACATTATCATTATTAAACAGCCGTCCATAATTACACATGACAATAATCTCAGTTTAATATATTATCGTTCAAAGTAAGATATTAAATAATTTTTAGGCATAATACTAGCCGTAAGAGAAAGCTTTATGAATATCCCACCAATATATCGTCGATAACATTACGATGTTGTTTTCAGTTTTGTTTTTTTTTTTTTCATGTTTTCTTGTATTTATTAACATTTTCTATCTAAGAACTGCATATCAGATGCACAGGGTTCAATTGACATACGTGTTCGCATACAGCGTATATTTTGTCGTTCCAAATTGATGAAAATTATTTTTTGTGCTCGAAGTTTTTTTTTACAATTTCGATGTGCCTTTGTCCTAAATACACGGAACGAAAAACTGCTCTATATCATTATTATAGAAACGTTTACTGACAACTACCTCTACAATTTTTGATTACAATGATCTGTATAGTTAATCATTCTACAATTTTTTTTAATTCATAAAAAATAATATAGAAATATTATGTTTATCTCTGTCCTGTGCAATCGTTGTGCATGTAAAGCTGTGTGAAGAATAAACCATATTTTTATATTTATCGCGTCATTACTTGCCGATGCGTGCGGAATATATGAGTAATTATAAGAAGATACACAAAAAGTCAAAGCATTTTGCCATAATAAAATGTATTTACACATATTTCTTCACATTAGCCTATCATCATGTGAAAAAGGTAGTAATTAATAGTAAATGATTAATATTACCTGACACATTACCCATACTCACTAAATTATCGACAAAGCATGTGTGGTAGTATTACGCTAATTTTATTAATAACTGTACGAAGAAAAAACTTTTTATTGGTATGTACAAAAAGAGGAGGAATTATGCGATATATAAATTATTGTTTTTTTTTTTTCAGTACTTTGTATGTTTTCTATTATTAAATAGCTATATAAGAAAAAACATGAAATGAGAAGATTTTACAATACGTCGAAGGAACTAGGGAATATTCACTTCAGCTACAATACTACAAGCGCAGAGTATATGCTTAGCTATTGGGATTTTTAAAAATGTCCTCTTGTTTTACTTTTTATCATTTAAACACTTTCAACATCCGATATTGGTCTTTCAATGAAGTGGTTCTAACAAAGAAATAAGTAAAAGAGTACCACCTATATATTTTGTGTCTTTAAAATTGAGTTTCACGTACTATTTACAATTTCAGTCATACGAGCACAGATACACTACCAAAGTCGATTAGTTTTGTATCCGGTATATCTTTCACTTAAATAGTAAAAACTTACATTTAACCAATTTTATCTGAAGAAAGCTTTATTTCCTCTTGTGTAAGATGGTAGCGAAGAGAGATCTTTAAGAAAATTATAAGCTAAACTTTTATGGTTGTAGCACGTATAAGTTTCATCGTAAGTTTTCTTCTTCTCGAGACATTTGATGTTCATAATTAAAATTAAAATATAAAAGTTGTATCCTTCTAAAAGCCATGATTGAGTCTATCGTTCAGACCCGCGAAGAAATAAAAACATGGTTGCTATTAACTTCGTTTTGTAATTCAGTAAAACAATACGGCGAAAATATCGGTATGATTACATCGATATATGGATGCACATACATATATAAATATAATTAATGATATTAATATGTAATATGGATCCTAGTGTGTGAAAGATGCCAAATTTATTACTGACAATTTTTAACAGGTCTTCGGCAGCTTATTTTTTCTTACACTAGATTAAATTCTTCTGACGGTTTTTTTCTGGTTTGTGTTATCATAACATAAATAATTATCCAAAACAACGCAAATTTTATATGTAGATATTATACTTTTAGGATCAATTGATGTACCCGTTTACAACTTTGAACAAGAGGCGTGAAACTAGATGCCCGATGTAAAAAAATCGATCGTACTTATAGTACTTACATATGATCATTTTTATCGAACGTTTGTCCATGCAAGGTAAATCAATTGGTCCATTTCTATTTAAAAGGATCAAAGTGCCAGCCACAACACAACAAGCAAAGTGCTCCTATCCATAGTACTTATATCCATATCGTGCGCACGCGCGCCGTATGCATATTGCTTAAGTTAAAGAGCTTGTAAACACGGAATTCTCCATAATTTTATATGATTATTTAACATTCCAATCTTTCTATTAACTCTCGGCCAGCCAAAATTGGATTATTCTTTGTAGCTGTTAATTTTTTTATAATAAATTTCCGCGAAGTATTGTATTACATATTTATGTAATACATACACCATACATTGTAAAACACGTAACATATGTAAGCTTAATATGTATGTTTAATACATTATGCATACACAATATAAAATAGATTTTCTAAACACGCGTTATAAATATCACAAAATAATCCAATTTTCGCTAACAAATATTTCGACAGAGTACGAGAGTTAAAGACTATCATCTTTCATAAACCATCGTTAAGTAGGTAGCATTATTACTCCACAATAAAAATTATGCAAATAATTTTATTTTTTTTAATAGAAACAAAAGGTTATATAATAAGTTAACTTGCAACTTGCCTATTAATTTTTTACGATTTATAGTCGAAAATATAAAATCAGGAGCATACATACATATGTACATATATATGTGCTTTCGAAATAAACGTGCAGCTCACGCAAGATTTTGTCTATCTAGATATGAATTTGTTTACAAAACACAAGTGGCAATACTGACGATGGTTTAAAAGAGACATGTACGATCAACAAAAGAATATATATTTACTTGAATTTTAGTAGCATATCTGAAAAGAAAAATAGAGAGAAGAGCATCCGGTTTAGAAGCTCGTTAATTTATTAATCTATACAGAACTGATATATAATAATTAGCGGATTCGCGGGTTTTTTTATTATCATTTAAGAAATGGATCACGATTCCCCATTGCCACTATCATCGCCATCCTCGTAATCGGTCGCGCTCAACTGCTCATCCTCATCGTCATCCAGTTCGTACTCGTCATCGTAGAAGTCTGTCATATCTAGTTGTTGTTCGGCCGGCCTCGCTCGAGTCTTTATGCAATAATCCTCCAGAGTTACAGGCACGACAATACCTTCCTTTTCCGCTTCCATTTTGGCAGCTTGAGCTTGTTTCCTAGATAGAAAACGATGCACGAAATATATATTTCATACCTTGCTGATTATGGCAAATATTCTGTTTAATAAAAATTAAACTTATTAAAAATTTATTTTTAAAAAAGTGTACTTAAATCTTCAAGTTATATAAATCTTTACTAAGAATTCTTTGGATTTCTAAGTACATTTTATGGATGTCTCCTGCTCGTGAAATAAAAGCAAAATCCTCGAAGAAAAAATGTCAACAAAAAGTCTCGATAAAAGATTTTAAAGATTTTCAGGATTTCCAAGGAATTCGACTATGCATATATAAATTTTCTAGTTATATTCTATGTGTAGATAAAGAAATGGAGTATAGAATAATTTAGAAAATTTTTCATTTATGCACATAAAATTTCAGGAAACTACATAGTTTTATAGATGCATCGGTCATCATTTACAATGCAAATTATTATTTCTAAGCAATATTATTTTAGTAATAGGTAATTTAATATAATTATTAAAAACAGTTTATATTGTAATTCTTATTTCCGATTATAATTAGAACAAGCAATAGTTTTCCTAGTTAGGTTTACATGGCCATTTTAACGTTAAAATGTATATCTATATTTATCAATATTCTCGTTTTTGCAGTTATCTGTTTTGCACACAATCGGCATAGTTTTTAGCACGCTATGGTTCCGTTAGCGGTATAATTCTAACGAAAACGCGCAAAGTTCCCTGCAACCGCGTGATGTCACGCAATGGCACTATACTTGATGATACCTTACCTTATGATATTTTCATATTCCTTGTCTCTTCCTTTGGAATCACGCCAGCGTCTATACATCACAGACGCGTCAACGTTGGCTGGACTATATGTGTTGGGTTCATTCAGCAACGAGATCACCGATAGCAGGATGGTCCTAAGATGAGAAACATAATCGATTAATAATTAATTCTAGCAAAAATTTTAATCTATATTCCGCAAATTCCAGCATAGAACTCAATTTTGCTACAGAGCCTAAAGAGCAATTATCCTCAGTATAAAGTTTTGAGAATTATCGTTAACTCGCGAACAATTGCAATTTCTATTCCAATTCCTTTTCCTTTGCTTTTTTCCTCTGCTTTTCATTGTACCCACCTGACATTTTGCGTCGGATTCCACCTCTCACAGGGCAATTCGCCGCTTTGTGGATCGTCAACGGGTGGGTGCAGGATTGATATGCACAGATCACCGTTCTACACAGAGAAAGAAGTAATCTTTTAAATTTATACAGATTCTTTTAATGTTTATTGCATCTGTTTGTTTGATTCGATTAGTGTGATATCGCTTTGTCTTGTCCGACTAACTGAAATTCACGGTTATTTTCAGAAATTTATCCAACGAATTGTATCTTTGTATTTACTCACATACAATAAATTATTTAGTATATATATATATACACATATATCTGCGATTTTTATAAACAAATTAAATTTATATTATAAATTAAATTTATTGTTATTTGAGAAAAAAGCAACAGTTATAAGTTGTGCGGACGGCGTTCACGATTCTGTTTTCCTTTCGCCAACGCATAGCGCATGGCGACCTCGGTGATTCTGGTTCCGCGTTTGTTGTCCCTGAGAAGACGTCGTTGCTCGAAGGACGAGACCTCCGGATGTATCTTTACGGTACGTAAAGAGAAGTCACCGAGGACGCCATGGTTTAAGCGTTCTACACCATATTCGGAGGTGAGAGATGATTTTTTGTAGCTAAACTTATACCAATATCAATATCGCATAAAACCATATCGATAGAGACTGCGTATGGTGAAAAGAAAGAAATATAGATCTATAAAAACGTGTGCCAAGGATCAAGGAACTCGCTGCGCACGTTTCCTCACAAGAATCATTTCTATCTCTCGTCTTTCGTGCACGAAGACGTTCAGCAAGCAAGTAGGACAAGGCGCATCGTGGTTTCACCGTAGCTCGACTCCGAACACCTCGTAATAAGCCACGAAGGCGAAGGCGAGCTTCTCGAGTAAACGCCCGGCACTTGACACGACCGCTCCGACAGCGATAGCATCGCTGTGTTCGTGCATGCATTTGTACAAGTCGACGAGTGCCGATGCATAGAATCGCGCGAAGTGCAACTGGCGGAGGTGACCGGCACTCGAGATCTATAATATCGAGATCTACATGCTAGGAAAATGTGAGCAAAAGCATGAAAAAAATTAAATTGATTCTAAAAATAGCTCTGCTTAAGAAACGTGATGTTTAATAGCTTAAGGATGTATTACACTCATTTTTACAAATATGTTAATATTTTTATTTCAAATTAACTGTATGTATATGAAAGTTGTAGCTATACAATAACATTCTATTTTTGTTAAACAACATATTTTCATGGTTTATTTATCTATATCGCAATTGAACTTTACATAATTCCATTTTGTATATTTATATTAAAAAATTCAGATTTTTATTATTATTTCTTAATACATTTTCTCTACAGCATATTTCTACTTCTTATTAAACTAATTTTTTATCCAGGTAGAAGATCGTTGTCGAATTTTTCTGTATTACTTTCTATATAACAATCTATAATTTTTTTTCAGTTTTTTCATTATTTTGAAATTAATAAGTGCAATACATACTTAATATAAAATCCTGCATATATTCGATATAGAGGAAAATAAATTAAACAATGTTTCTTATTCCTAATTGTATAGGTGAAATGGTAGTTTGTACCGTATTTACCGTACATTATGTGATTTACGCGCCGACGAAAAGAAAACCGAGGAAGATTCGCGTAATGCGCAAGATACACACGCGTACAAATAATATGAATTTCACGACGGGGAAAGTTGGGCTGCGAGAGAAGAGCGAATCGTGCACGTGTTAAGTCGTGCGGGTATATCGAGTAAACCTTCTACAACGGTCTGCTTCGATTGTGAAAGACCTCTACATATTGGAGTAAGTGCCGTTTCCTTGAAGATTTGCGCAATGCGCAGATTATCATCAAAATAAAATTTCACGCGGCAAAGAAAAAACGAGATAAGTCGGCTTCTCCGCGTATGATTAATTTCCTTTGTATAACCGAGAGCTACTCTTTTATGGTCTGCCTCGTGTAGAGATCGTATTTTCACTTTGCAGCTAGCTTCGCTATGATCACACGTAACGTAAAGAATGAACATGACGTACAGAGTGAAAAGATTTTATTACGTATCTTGAATTAAAATGTACTGAAATACAAATAAAACGAACATTTAGTATTAAATATAGGGGAAAGTGGTGTACCACTTTGACAAATTTTGATATTTTTCATTGTGCAAGTTTCATTTTAGTATCTAAAAATACAATTTTAAAATATTTTTTCAAGTATTGACATTTATGTATATTTTTTGTACATTTAAATTGTTATTTTTTATATTTATTTTTTTTTAAGAATAAAAAAATTGAATTTTGATCAAAGGTACCACATCCATAATGTATTTCTGACTAATACATAAAAAAATGTATATAAAAAAAGTAATTTTATATATTTACATTATTTTTAATGTTTTTTTATGTTATGTAAAGTTTATATAAAATATATGAAAATTAACTTGATCAAAATAACAATATAAGAATAGAATTTCGTGTTACAAATTCAATCTTATTAAAAATAAAATTTTCTTTCAATATCTTTTTCAAAATTTTACCTTGACCTTTAACTTACTTCACCTTTATTTTGCTTTCATCTTTTTCAAGATATAATATTCCTTACTGATCAAAAATAAAGCATTTGCTTATTTTCTATTTGTTGTAACTTTATAAATTATATATTTTTACTTCTATTAGTAACTTCAATAGATAGTTCCAGAATAGCATAGTCAACGGTGCAACGGGTCAAAGGAACACCACCTTCCTCTGCGATAGACATGAGAACTGCTTGCAAAATAATTGCAGTTACGTAAGAATAAGCTTATCAATTGATTAGCAAATAAGTGAACTGTTTTGGACACTCGAACCGAGATAGGAAGGAAATGATGATTTAACGATATTCTATTTAAAATGTTGGATTTTGCATTCGTATTCGCGTATTTCTGTACGACACATCAACTATGTTATTTTACTGTTATTTCCATACTGCACTACAAGCACGTTCCGTTTGTAACCAAGTACTGTGAGAATAACTATCTATAGTCTACAATTCACAAACTTTAATATCCTCTCTTCGACAGTCCAGACCTTTAAAAAANAAAAAAAAATTGTTCATGTTTGCTTCGTTACTCATAACACGTTCCCGTCGTTACCATCCCTATCGACGACGGGCGAGTGGACACGGATGTCCACACGGGCTTTCGACGGTCATTGACTTCGCTTCGCTAGCCGCCGAAGGGTCATATACGACGAACAGCGAGCGAAGAGATGCAGCGACCGAGGTCGATAAGCGTATGAGAATGCGATACTTTTGTGCAAACGCAAATGGTCCTACTGGCAATACGTAAGAAGAATGCGGAAATGTCCTTTCTTCATCCCCGGACTATTTCCATTTCGAGCGATACGGTCTGCAAAATATTTTATACTACTTATTGGCCACACTCGCCCGCGTCGTCAGGTGTGCGATACTTTTATTTATTTAAGAACGCAGAGAATTTTGAGAGATACTTTGATGTACCTTATTCTAATTGATATTTTTATTTCGCGTAGACGACATTAGACGACAAAGGAACGGACGAGAGCGGAGTTTAAATGCCGCGATGTAGTACTTTGGCAGACAGGAAACGGCCGTTGTGCTTTCGACCTTTTAAAGTGGCGGACAACACGACCGACGACGATCAATCGCCTCGTAAAAACATCGTGGATTATCAGTAGCGGTACCAACTCGTCGCCTCGTCGTCGGCTGAACTCGTTTCCCGCTAATCGCCGCGCGAATTCGCACGTCGACGGATGTGACGAAAGAACGGGAATCGCGGAGTTTTACAAACGTCGAACGTGACGACGTGTGTGCCCCGCGATAAATATAGTACGGCCGGACGTTCCAAGAATGTGGTAGCGGTGATACGTCGATATATGAATGCAACCTCGGGCGAGAACTACTACGCAACGCGCAATTTTTCGAGTCGGCTGTTTTTACTTTCTTTTTTTCCCCTCCCGACCGCGCCG